>CAMAOD020000223.1:107500-232500 GCA_945859595.2 Megachile willughbiella | reverse complement strand
ATGGAGCCAATGACAGAGACAGAGACAGAGACGGAGACGGAAACAGAGAAGGACAGAGACTGAGACAGAGACAGAGACAGAGACAGAGACAGAGACAGAGACAGAGACAGAGACAGAGACAGGACAGAGACAGAGACAGAGACAGAGACAGAGACAGAGACACAGACAGCGGCAGAGACGGAGACAGAGGCAGAGACACAGACATAGACATAGACAGAGACAACGACAGAGGCACAGACAGCGGCAGAGACGGAGACAGAGGCAGAGACACAGACAGAGACAGAGACAGAGACAGAGACAGAGACAGGGACAGAGACAGAGACAGAGACGGAGACAGAGACACAGACAGAGACAGAGAGAGCGACAGAAACAGAGGGGCAGGAGACACGGACGGAGACAAAGACGGAGACAAAGACGGTGACAAAGACGGAGACAAAGACGGACACGAAGAGGAAGACGGCGACGGAGACAAATACGGAGACAAAGGCGGAGGCAACGATGGCGACACAGACGGAGACAAATACGGAGACAAATACGGAGACAAAGACAGAGACAAAGACGGAGACAAAGACGAAGACGGAGACGGAGACAGATTCCCATACAGAGACAGAGACAGAGACAGAGACAGAGACAGAGACAGAGACAGAGACTGAGACAGAGACAGAGACAGAGACTGAGACAGAGACAGAGATGGAGCCAATGACAGAGACAGAGACAGAGACGGAGACGGAAACAGAGAAGGACAGAGACTGAGACAGAGACAGAGACAGAGACAGAGACAGAGACAGAGACAGAGACAGAGACAGAGACAGAGACAGAGACAGAGACAGAGACAGAGACAGAGACAGAGACAGAGACAGAGACAGAGACAGAGACAGAGACAGAGATGGAGACAGAGACAGAGACAGAGACAGAGACAGAGACGGAGACGGAGACAGAGACACAGACAGAGGCACAGACAGAGACAGAGACAGAGACAGCGACAGAGACACAGACAGCGGCAGAGACGGCGACAGAGGCAGAGACACAGACAGAGACAGAGACAGAGACAGAGACAGAGACAGAGACAGAGACAGAGACAGAGACAGAGACAGAGACAGAGACAGAGACAGAGACAGAGACAGAGACAGAGACAGAGATGGAGACAGAGACAGAGACAGAGACAGAGACAAAGACGGAGACAAAGACGGAGACAAAGACGTAGACAAAGACGTAGACAGAGACGGAGACAAAGACGGAGACAAAGACGGAGACGAACAGGACGACGACGACGGAGACAAAGACGGAGACAAAGGCGGAGACAAAGATGTTGACACAGACGGAGACAAATACGGGGACAAAGACGGAGGCAAAGACGGAGACAAAGACGGTGACAAAGACGGAGACAAAGACGGACACGAAGAGGAAGACGGCGACGGAGACAAATACGGAGACAAAGGCGGAGGCAACGATGGCGACACAGACGGAGACAAATACGGAGACAAATACGGAGACAAAGACGGAGACAAAGACGGAGACAAAGATGGATACACAGACGGAGACAAATACGGAGACAAAGACAGAGACAAAGACGGAGACAAAGATGAAGACAGAGACGGAGACAGAGTCCGATACAGAGACAGAGACAGAGACACAGACACAGACAGAGACAGGGACAGAGACAGAGACAGAGACGGAGACAGAGACACAGACAGAGACAGAGAGAGCGACAGAAACAGAGGGGCAGGAGACACGGACGGAGACAAAGACGGAGACAAAGACGGTGACAAAGACGGAGACAAAGACGGACACGAAGAGGAAGACGGCGACGGAGACAAATACGGAGACAAAGGCGGAGGCAACGATGGCGACACAGACGGAGACAAATACGGAGACAAATACGGAGACAAAGACAGAGACAAAGACGGAGACAAAGACGAAGACGGAGACGGAGACAGATTCCCATACAGAGACAGAGACAGAGACAGAGACAGAGACAGAGACAGAGACTGAGACAGAGACAGAGATGGAGCCAATGACAGAGACAGAGACAGAGACGGAGACGGAAACAGAGAAGGACAGAGACAGAGACAGAGACAGAGACAGAGACAGAGACAGAGACAGAGACAGAGACAGAGACAGAGACAGAGACAGAGACAGAGACAGAGACAGAGACAGAGACAGAGACAGAGACAGAGACAGAGATGGAGACGGAGACAGAGACAGAGACAGAGACAGAGACGGAGACGGAGACAGAGACACAGACAGAGGCACAGACAGAGACAGAGACAGAGACAGCGACAGAGACACAGACAGCGGCAGAGACGGCGACAGAGGCAGAGACACAGACAGAGACAGAGACAGAGACAGAGACAGAGACAGAGACAGAGACAGAGACAGAGACAGAGACAGAGACAGAGACAGAGACAGAGACAGAGACAGAGACAGAGACAGAGACAGAGACAGAGACAGAGATGGAGACAGAGACAGAGACAGAGACAGAGACAAAGACGGAGACAAAGACGGAGACAAAGACGTAGACAAAGACGTAGACAGAGACGGAGACAAAGACGGAGACGAAGTCCGATACAGAGACAGGGACAGAGACAGAGGCATCGACAGAAACAGAGACAGAGCCAGAGACAGAGATAGAGACAGAGACTGAGACAGAGACAGAGACAGAGGGGCAGGAGACGTGGACGGAGAAAAAGACGGAGACAAAGTCGGAGAAAAAGACGGAGACAAAGACGGTGACATAGACGGAGACAAAGACGGAGACAAAGACGGAGACAAAGGCGGAGGCAACGATGGCGACACAGACGGAGACAAATACGGAGACAAATACGGAGACAAAGACAGAGACAAAGACGAAGACAAAGACGAAGACGGAGACGGAGACAGATTCCCATACAGAGACAGAGACAGAGACAGAGACAGAGACAGAGACAGAGACTGAGACAGAGACAGAGATGGAGCCAATGACAGAGACAGAGACAGAGACGGAGACGGAAACAGAGAGGGACAGAGACAGAGACAGAGACAGAGACAGAGACAGAGAGAGCGACAGAAACAGAGGGGCAGGAGGCACGGACGGAGACAAAGACGGAGACAAAGACGGAACGAAGAGGAAGACGGCGACGGAGAAAAAGACGGAGACAAAGGCGGAGGCAAAGATGGCGACACAGACGGAGAAAAATACGGAGACAAAGAGGGAGGCAAAGACGGAGACAAAGACGGAGACAAAGATGGAGACACAGACGGAGACAAATACGGAGACAAAGGCAGAGACAAAGACGGAGACAAAGACGGAGACAGAGACGGAGACAGAGTCCGATACAGAGACAGAGACACAGACACAGACAGAGACAGAGACAGAGACAGAGACTGAGACAGAGACAGAGATGGACACAGAGACAGAGACAGCGGCGGATACAGAGACAGAGACAGGGACAGAGACAGAGACAGAGACAGAGCCAGAGACAGAGACAGAGACAGAGACAGGTACAGAGACAGAGACAGAGACGGAGACAGAGACACAGACAGAGACAGAGAGAGCGACAGAAGCAGAGGGGCAGGAGACACGGACGGAGACAAAGACGGAGACAAAGACGGTGACATAGACGGAGACAAAGACGGACACGAAGAGGAAGACGGCGACGGAGAAAAAGACGGAGACAAAGGCGGAGGCAAAGATGGCGACACAGACGGAGAAAAATACGGAGACACAGACGGAGACAAATACGGAGACAAAGACAGAGACAAAGACGGAGACAAAGATGAAGACAGAGACGGAGACAGAGTCCGATACAGAGACAGAGACAGAGACACAGACACAGACAGAGACAGAGACAGAGTCAGAGACAGGGACAGAGACAGAGACAGAGACAGAGACAGAGACAGAAAGGAGAGAGAGACGGAGACAGAGACGGAGGCAGCGACAGAGACGGAAACAGAGACAGAGACAGAGGCAGAGACAGAGACACGGACAGAGACAAAGACAGAGGCGCAAGAGACAAAGACAGAGCCACAGACAGAGACAGAGGCAGAGACAGAGGCAGAGACAGGACAGAGACAGAGACAGAGACAGAGACAGAGACAGAGACAGAGACAGGAACAGAGACAGAGACAGAGACAGAGACAGAGACAGAGACAGAGACAGAGACAGAGACAGAGACAGAGACTGAGACAGAGACCGAGATGGAGCCAATGACAGAGACAGAGACAGAGACGGAGACGGAGACAGAGACAGGGACAGAGGCAGAGGCAGAGACAGAGACAGAGACAGAGACAGAGACAAAGACAGAGGCGCATGAGACAAAGACAGAGCCACAGACAGAGACAGAGGCAGAGACAGAGACAGAGACAGGACAGAGACAGGGACAGAGACAGAGACAGAGACAGAGACAGAGACAGAGACAGAAACAGAGACAGAGGCAGAGACAGAGAAAGAGACAGAGACAGAGACAGAGACAGAGACAGAGACTGAGACAGAGACAGAGATGGAGCCAATGACAGAGACAGAGATAGAGATGGAGACGGAGACAGAGACACAGACAGCGGCAGAGACGGAGACAGAGGCAGAGACACAGACATAGACATAGACAGAGACAACGACAGAGGCACAGACAGCGGCAGAGACGTAGACAGAGGCAGAGACACAGACAGAGACAGAGACAGAGACAGAGACAGAGACTGAGACAGAGACAGAGATGGACACAGAGACAGAGACAGCGGCGGATACGGAGACAGAGACAGGGACAGAGACAGAGACAGAGACAGAGACAGAGACAGAGACAGAGACAGAGACAGAGAAAGAGACACAGACAGAGACAGAGAGAGCGACAGAAACAGAGGGGCAGGAGACACGGACGGAGACAAAGACGGAGACAAAGACGGTGACAAAGACGGAGACAAAGACGGACACGAAGAGGAAGACGGCGACGGAGACAAAGACGGAGACAAAGGCGGAGGCAAAGATGGCGACACAGACGGAGACAAAGAGGGAGGCAAAGACGGAGACAAAGACGGAGACAAAGATGGAGACAAAGACGGAGACAAATACGGAGACAAAGACAGAGACAAAGACGGAGACAAAGACGAAGACAGAGACGGAGACAGAGTCCGATACAGAGACAGAGACAGAGACACAGACACAGACAGAGACAGAGACAGAGACCGGGACACAGACAGAGACAGAGACAGAGACAGAGACAGAGGCAGAGACAGAGACAGAGACAGGACAGAGACAGAGACAGAGACAGAGACAGAGACAGCGACAGCAACAGAGACAGAGACAGAGACAGAGACAGAGACAGAGACAGAGACAGAGACAGAGACAGAGACAGAGTCTGAGACAGAGACAGAAATGGAGCCAATGACACAGACAGAGACAGAGATGGAGACGGAGACAGAGACAGGGACAGAGACAGAGGCACAGACAGAGACAGAGACAAAGACAGAGGCGCATGAGACAAAGACAGAGCCACAGACAGAGACAGAGGCAGAGACAGAGACAGAGGCAGGACAGAGACAGAGACAGAGACAGAGACAGAGACAGAGACAGAGACAGAGACAGAGACAGAGACAGAGACTGAGACAGAGACTGAGACATAGACAGAGATGGAGCCAATGACAGAGACAGAGACAGAGATGGAGACGGAGACAGAGACACAGACAGCGGCAGAGACGGATACAGAGGCAGCGAAACAGACATAGACATAGACAGAGACAACGACAGAGGCACAGACAGCGGCAGAGACGGAGACAGAGGCAGAGACACAGACAGAGACAGAGACAGAGACAGAGACTGAGGCAGAGAAAGAGATGGACACAGAGACAGAGACAGCGGCGGATACAGAGACAGAGACAGGGACAGAGACAGAGACAGAGACAGAGACAGAGACAGGGACAGAGACAGAGACAGAGACGGAGATAGAGACACAGACAGAGACAGAGAGAGCGACAGAAGCAGAGGGGCAGGAGACACGGACGGAGACAAAGACGGAGACAAAGACGGTGACATAGACGGAGACAAAGACGGACACGAAGAGGAAGACGGCGACGGAGAAAAAGACGGAGACAAAGGCGGAGGCAAAGATGGCGACACAGACGGAGACAAATACGGAGACAAAGACAGAGACAAAGACGGAGACAAAGATGAAGACAGAGACGGAGACAGAGTCCGATACAGAGACAGAGACAGAGACACAGACACAGACAGAGACAGAGACAGAGGCAGAGACAGGGACAGAGACAGAGACAGAGACAGAGACAGAGACAGAAGCAGAGACAGAGACAGAGACAGGACAGAGACAGAGACAGAGACAGAGACAGAGACAGAGACAGAGACAGAGACAGAGACAGAGACAGAGACAGAGGCGCAAGAGACAAAGACAGAGGCAGAGACAGAGACGGAGACAGGACAGAGACAGAGACAGAGACAGAGACAGAGACAGAGACAGAGACAGGAACAGAGACAGAGACAGAGACAGAGACAGAGACAGAGACAGAGACAGAGACAGAGACAGAGACTGAGAGAGAGACCGAGATGGAGCCAATGACAGAGACAGAGACAGAGACGGAGA
Organism: Megachile willughbiella; assembly: GCA_945859595.2. Classification (NCBI taxonomy): domain Eukaryota; kingdom Metazoa; phylum Arthropoda; class Insecta; order Hymenoptera; family Megachilidae; genus Megachile; species Megachile willughbiella. The sequence continues at coordinate 225,937 of CAMAOD020000223.1, read as the reverse complement.
CAGAGACAGAAACAGAGACAGAGAAAGAGACAGAGACAGAGACAGAGACAGAGACAGAGACTGAGACAGAGACAGAGATGGAGCCAATGACAGAGACAGAGACAGAGATGGAGACGGAGACAGAGACACAGACAGCGGCAGAGACGGAGACAGAGGCAGAGACACAGACATAGACATAGACAGAGACAACGACAGAGGCACAGACAGCGGCAGAGACGTAGACAGAGGCAGAGACACAGACAGAGACAGAGACAGAGACAGAGACTGAGACAGTGACAGAGACAGAGACGAAGACAGAGACACAGACAGAGACAGAGAGAGCGACAGAAACAGAGGGGCAGGAGACACGGACGGAGACAAAGACGGAGACAAAGACGGTGACATAGACGGAGACAAAGACGGACACGAAGAGGAAGACGGCGACGGAGACAAATACGGAGACAAAGGCGGAGGCAACGATGGCGACACAGACGGAGACAAATACGGTGACAAATACGGAGACAAAGACAGAGACAAAGACGGAGACAAAGACGAAGACAGAGACGGAGACAGAGTCCGATACAGAGACAGAGACAGAGACAGAGACAGAGACAGAGACAGAGACTGAGACAGAGACAGAGATGGAGCCAATGACAGAGACAGAGACAGAGACGGGGACGGAGACAGAGAGGGACAGAGACAGAGACAGAGACAGGGACAGAGACAGAGACAGAGACAGAGACAGAGACAGAGACAGAGACAGAGACAGAGACAGAGACGGAGACAGAGACACAGACAGAGACACAGACAGAGACAGAGACAGAGACAGCGACAGAGACACAGACAGCGGCAGAGACAGAGACAGAGACAGAGACAGAGACAGAGACAGAGGGGCAGGAGACGTGGACGGAGACAAAGACGGAGACAAAGACGGTGACAAAGACGGAGACAAAGACGGAGACGAAGAGGAAGACGACGACGGAGACAAAGACGGAGACAAAGGCGGTGACAAAAATGGAGACACAGACAGAGACAAATACGGAGACAAAGACGAAGGCAAAGACGGAGACAACGACGGAGACAAATATGGAGACACAGACGGAGACAAATACGGAGACAAAGACGGTGACAAAGACGGAGGCAAAGACGGAGACGAAGAGGAAGACGACGACGGAGACAAAGACGTAGACAAAGGCGGAGACAAATCTGGAGACACAGACGGACACAAATACGGAGACAAAGACAGGTACAAAGACGGAGACAGAGACAGAGACAGAGACGGAGACGGAGACGGAGACGGAGACAGAAACAGAGACAGAGACAGAGACAGAGACAGAGACAGAGACAGAGACAGAGACAGAGACAGAGACAGAGACTGAGACAGAGACAGAGATGGAGCCAATTACAGAGACAGAGGCAGAGACGGAGACGGAGACAGAGACAGAGACAGAGACAGAAACGGGGACAGAGACAGAGACAGAGACAGAGACAGAGACAGAGACAGAGACAGAGACTGGGACAGAGACAAAGACAGAGCCACAGACAGAGACAGAGAGAGCGACAGAAACAGAGGGGCAGGAGACACGGACGGAGACAAAGACGGAGACAAAGACTGTGACAAAGATGGAGACACAGACGGAGACAAATACGGAGACAAAGACAGAGACAAAGACGGAGACAAAGACGGAGACAGAGACGGAGACAGAGTCCGATACAGAGACAGAGACAGAGACACAGACACAGACAGAGACAGAGACAAAGACAGAGACAGGGACAGAGACAGAGACAGAGGCAGAGACAGAGACAGAGACTGAGACAGAGCCAGAGATGGAGCCAATGACAGAGACAGAGACAGAGACGGAGACGGAGACAGAGACAGGGACAGAGACAGAGGCAGAGACAGAGACAGAGAGAGAGACAGAGACAGAGACAGAGACAGAGACAGAGACAGAGATGGAGACAGAGACAGAGACAGAGACAGAGACAGGGACAGAGACGGAGACGGAGACAGAGACACGGACAGAGACATAGACGGAGACAAAGACGGAGACAAAGACGTAGACAAAGACGTAGACAGAGACGGAGACAAAGACGGAGACAAAGACGGAGACGAACAGGACGACGACGACGGAGACAAAGACGGAGACAGAGACAGAGACAGAGACAGAGACAGAGACAAAGACAGAGACAGAGACAGAGACAGAAACAGAGACAGATACAGAGACAGAGACAGAGACAGAGACAGAGACAGAGACTGAGACAGAGGCAGAGATGGAGCCAATGACACAGACAGAGACAGAGACGGAGACGGAGACAGAGACAGGGACAGAGACAGAGGCAGAGACAGAGACAGAGACAGAGACAAAGACAGAGGCGCATGAGACAAAGACAGAGCCACAGACAGAGACAGAGGCAGAGACAGAGACAGAGGCAGGACAGAGACAGAGATAGAGACAGAGACAGAGACAGAGACAGAGACAGAGACAGAGACAGAGACAGAGACAGAGACAGAGACTGAGACAGAGACAGAGATGGAGCCAATGACAGAGACAGAGACAGAGATGGAGACGGAGACAGAGACACAGACAGCGGCAGAGACGGAGACAGTGGCAGAGAAACAGACATAGACATAGACAGAGACAATGACAGAGGCACAGACAGCTGCAGGGTCGGAGACAGAGGCAGAGACACAGACAGAGACAGAGACAGAGACAGAGACAGAGACAGAGACAGAGACAGGGACAGAGACAGAGACAGAGACGGAGACAGAGACACAGACAGAGACAGAGACAGAGACAGAGACAGAGACAGAGACAGAGATGGAGACAGAGACAGAGACAGAGACAGAGACAGAGACAGAGACAGAGACAGAGACAGAGACGGAGACGGAGACAGAGACACAGACAGAGGCACAGACAGAGACAGAGACAGAGACAGCGACAGAGACACAGACAGCGGCAGAGACGGCGACAGAGGCAGAGACACAGACAGAGACAGAGACAGAGACAGAGACAGAGACAGAGACAGAGACAGAGACAGAGACAGAGACAGAGACAGAGACAGAGACTGAGACAGAGACAGAGATGGAGCCAATGACAGAGACAGAGACAGAGATGGAGACGGAGACAGAGACACAGACAGCGGCAGAGACGGAGACAGTGGCAGAGAAACAGACATAGACATAGACAGAGACAATGACAGAGGCACAGACAGCTGCAGGGTCGGAGACAGAGGCAGAGACACAGACAGAGACAGAGACAGAGACAGAGACAGAGACAGAGACAGAGACAGAGACAGGGACAGAGACAGAGACAGAGACGGAGACAGAGACACAGACAGAGACAGAGACAGAGACAGAGACAGAGACAGAGACAGAGATGGAGACAGAGACAGAGACAGAGACAGAGACAGAGACAGAGACAGAGACAGAGACGGAGACGGAGACAGAGACACAGACAGAGGCACAGACAGAGACAGAGACAGAGACAGCGACAGAGACACAGACAGCGGCAGAGCCGGCGACAGAGGCAGAGACACAGACAGAGACAGAGACAGAGACAGAGACAGAGACAGAGACAGAGACAGAGACGGAGACAGAGACAGAGACAGAGACAGAGACAGAGACAGAGACAGAGACAGAGACAGAGACAGAGACAGAGACAGAGACAGAGACAGAGACAGAGACAGAGACAGAGACAGAGACAGAGACAGAGACAGAGACAGAGACAGAGACAGAGACAGAGACAGAGACAGAGACAGAGACAGAGACAGAGACAGAGACAGAGACAGAGACAGAGACAGAGACAGAGACAGAGACAGAGACAGAGACAGAGATGGAGACAGAGACAGAGACAGAGACAGAGACAAAGACGGAGACAAAGACGGAGACAAAGACGTAGACAAATATGGAGACACAGACGGAGACAAATACGGAGACAAAGACGGTGACAAAGACGGAGGCAAAGACGGAGACGAAGAGGAAGACGACGACGGAGACAAAGACGTAGACAAAGACGGAGACAAATCTGGAGACACAGACGGACACAAATACGGAGACAAAGACAGGTACAATGACGGAGACAGAGACAGAGACAGGGACAGAGACAGAGACAGAGACAGAGACAGAGACAGAGACAGAGACAGAGACAGAGACAGAGACAGAGACAGAGACAGAGACAGAGACAGAGACAGAGACAGAGACAGGTACAGAGACAGAGACAGGGACGGAGACAGAGACAGAGAGAGCGACAGAAACAGAGGGGCAGGAGGCACGGACGGAGACAAAGACGGAGACAAAGACGGTGACAAAGACGGAGACAAAGACGGAACGAAGAGGAAGACGGCGACGGAGAAAAAGACGGAGACAAAGGCGGAGGCAAAGATTGCGACACAGACGGAGAAAAATACGGAGACAAAGAGGGAGGCAAAGACGGAGACAAAGACGGAGACAAAGATGGAGACACAGACGGAGACAAATACGGAGACAAAGACAGAGACAAAGACGGAGACAAAGACGGAGACAGAGACGGAGACAGAGTCCGATACAGAGACAGAGACACAGACACAGACAGAGACAGAGACAGAGACAGAGACTGAGACAGAGACAGAGATGGACACAGAGACAGAGACAGCGGCGGATACAGAGACAGAGACAGGGACAGAGACAGAGACAGAGACAGAGACAGAGACAGAGACAGGTACAGAGACAGAGACAGAGACGGAGACAGAGACGGAGACAGAGACAGAGAGAGCGACAGAAACAGAGGGGCAGGAGGCACGGACGGAGACAAAGACGGAGACAAAGACGGTGACAAAGACGGAGACAAAGACGGAACGAAGAGGAAGACGGCGACGGAGAAAAAGACGGAGACAAAGGCGGAGGCAAAGATGGCGACACAGACGGAGAAAAATACGGAGACAAAGAGGGAGGCAAAGACGGAGACAAAGACGGAGACAAAGATGGAGACACAGACGGAGACAAATACGGAGACAAAGACAGAGACAAAGACGGAGACAAAGACGGAGACAGAGACGGAGACAGAGTCCGATACAGAGACAGAGACACAGACACAGACAGAGACAGAGGCAGAGACTGAGACAGAGACAGAGATGGACACAGAGACAGAGACAGCGGCGGATACAGAGACAGAGACAGGGACAGAGACAGAGACAGAGACAGAGACAGAGACAGGTACAGAGACAGAGACAGAGACGGAGACAGAGACACAGACAGAGACAGAGAGAGCGACAGAAACAGAGGGGCAGGAGACACGGACTCAGACAAAGACGGAGACAAAGACGGTGACATAGACGGAGACAAAGACGGACACGAAGAGGAAGACGGCGACGGAGACAAATACGGCGACGAAGGCGGAGGCAACAATGGCGACACAGACGGAGACAAATACGGAGACAAATACGGAGACAAAGACAGAGACAAAGACGGAGACAAAGACGAAGACGGAGACGGAGACAAAGTCCCATACAGAGACAGAGACAGAGACAGAGACAGAGACAGAGACAGAGACAGAGACTGAGACAGAGACAGAGATGGAGCCAATGACAGAGACAGAGACAGAGACGGAGACGGAGACAGAGAGGGACAGAGACAGAGACAGAGACAGAGACAGAGACAGAGACAGAGACAGAGACAGAGACAGAGACAGAGACAGAGACAGAGACAGAGACAGTGACAGAGATGGAGACAGAGACAGAGACAGAGACAGAGACAGAGACAGAGACAGAGACAGAGACAGAGACAGAGACGGAGACGGAGACAGAGACACAGACAGAGGCACAGACAGAGACAGAGACAGAGACAGCGACAGAGACACAGACAGCGGCAGAGACGGCGACAGAGGCAGAGACACAGACAGAGACAGAGACAGAGACCGAGACAGAGACAGAGACAGAGACAGATACAGAGACAGAGACAGAGACAGAGACAGAGACAGAGACGGAGACAGAGACACAGACAGAGACAGAGAGAGCGACAGAAACAGAGGGGCAGGAGACACGGACGGAGACAAAGACGGAGACAAAGACGGTGACAAAGACGGAGACAAAGACGGACACGAAGAGGAAGACGGCGACGGAGACAAAGACGGAGACAAAGGCGGAGGCATAGATGGCGACACAGACGGAGACAAATACGGAGACAAAGAGGGAGGCAAAGACGGAGACAAAGACGGAGACAAAGATGGAGACACAGACGGAGATAAATACGGAGACAAAGACAGAGACAAAGACGGAGACAAAGACGAAGACAGAGACGGAGACAGAGTCCGATACAGAGACAGAGACAGAGACACAGACACAGACAGAGACAGAGACAGAGACAGGGACAGAGACAGAGACAGAGACAGCGACAGAGACAGAGGCAGAGACAGAGGCAGAGACAGGACAGAGACAGAGACAGAGACAGAGACAGAGACAGAGACAGAGACAGAGACAGAGACAGAGACAGAGACAGAGACAGAGACAGAGACAGAAACAGAGACAGAGACAGAGACAGAGACAGAGACAGAGAGAGCGACAGAAACAGAGGGGCAGGAGGCACGGACGGAGACAAAGACGGAGACAAAGACGGAATGAAGAGGAAGACGGCGACGGAGAAAAAGACGGAGACAAAGGCGGAGGCAAAGATGGCGACACAGACGGAGAAAAATACGGAGACAAAGAGGGAGGCAAAGACGGAGACAAAGACGGAGACAAAGATGGAGACACAGACGGAGACAAATACGGAGACAAAGACAGAGACAAAGACGGAGACAGAGACGGAGACAGAGTCCGATACAGAGACAGAGACACAGACACAGACAGAGACAGAGACAGAGACAGAGACTGAGACAGAGACAGAGATGGACACAGAGACAGAGACAGCGGCGGATACAGAGACAGAGACAGGGACAGAGACAGAGACAGAGACAGAGACAGGGACAGAGACAGGTACAGAGACAGAGACAGAGACGGAGACAGAGACACAGACAGAGACAGAGAGAGCGACAGAAACAGAGGGGCAGGAGACACGGACTCAGACAAAGACGGAGACAAAGACGGTAACATAGACGGAGACAAAGACGGACACGAAGAGGAAGACGGCGACGGAGACAAATACGGAGACAAAGGCGGAGGCAACGATGGCGACACAGACGGAGACAAATACGGAGACAAATACGGAGACAAAGACAGAGACAAAGACGGAGACAAAGACGAAGACGGAGACGGAGACAAAGTCCCATACGGAGACAGAGACAGAGACAGAGACAGAGACAGAGACAGAGACAGAGACTGAGACAGAGACAGAGATGGAGCCAATGACAGAGACAGAGACAGAGACGGAGACGGAGACAGAGAGGGACAGAGACAGAGACAGAGACAGAGACAGAGACAGAGACAGAGACAGAGACAGAGACAGTGACAGAGATGGAGACAGAGACAGAGACAGAGACAGAGACAGAGACAGAGACAGAGACAGAGACAGAGACAGAGACGGAGACGGAGACAGAGACACAGACAGAGGCACAGACAGAGACAGAGACAGAGACAGCGACAGAGACACAGACAGCGGCAGAGACGGCGACAGAGGCAGAGACACAGACAGAGACAGAGACAGAGACCGAGACAGAGACAGAGACAGAGACAGATACAGAGACAGAGACAGAGACAGAGACAGAGACAGAGACAGAGACAGAGACAGAGACAGAGACTGAGACAGAGACAGAGATGGAGCCAATGACAGAGACAGAGACAGAGACGGAGACGGAGACAGAGAGGGACAGAGACAGAGACAGAGACAGAGACAGAGACAGAGACAGAGACAGAGACAGAGACAGTGACAGAGATGGAGACAGAGACAGAGACAGAGACAGAGACAGAGACAGAGACAGAGACAGAGACAGAGACGGAGACGGAGACAGAGACACAGACAGAGGCACAGACAGAGACAGAGACAGAGACAGCGACAGAGACACAGACAGCGGCAGAGACGGCGCCAGAGGCAGAGACACAGACAGAGACAGAGACAGAGACCGAGACAGAGACAGAGACAGAGACAGATACAGAGACAGAGACAGAGACAGAGACAGAGACAGAGACGGAGACAGAGACACAGACAGAGACAGAGAGAGCGACAGAAACAGAGGGGCAGGAGACACGGACGGAGACAAAGACGGAGACAAAGACGGTGACAAAGACGGAGACAAAGAGGGACACGAAGAGGAAGACGGCGACGGAGACAAAGACGGAGACAAAGGCGGAGGCAAAGATGGCGACACAGACGGAGACAAAGATGGAGACACAGACGGAGACAAATACGGAGACAAAGACAGAGACAAAGACGGAGACAAAGACGAAGACAGAGACGGAGACAGAGTCCGATACAGAGACAGAGACAGAGACACAGACACAGACAGAGACAGAGACAGAGACAGAGACAGAGACGGAGACGGAAACAGAGAGGGACAGAGACAGAGACAGAGACAGAGACAGAGACAGAGACAGAGACAGAGACAGAGACAGAGACAGAGACAGAGACAGAGACAGAGACAGAGACAGAGACAGAGACAGAGACAGAGACAGAGACAGAGATGGAGACAGAGACAGAGACAGAGACAGAGACAGAGACAGAGACAGAGACAGAGACAGAGATGGAGCCAATGACAGAGACAGAGACAGAGACGGAGACGGCGCCAGAGGCAGAGACACAGACAGAGACAGAGACAGAGACAGAGACAGAGACAGAGACTGAGACAGAGACCGAGATGGAGCCAATGACAGAGACAGAGACAGAGACGGAGACGGAGACAGAGACAGGGACAGAGGCAGAGGCAGAGACAGAGACAGAGACAGAGACAGAGACAAAGACAGAGGCGCATGAGACAAAGACAGAGCCACAGACAGAGACAGAGGCAGAGACAGAGACAGAGACAGGACAGAGACAGGGACAGAGACAGAGACAGAGACAGAGACAGAGACAGAGACAGAAACAGAGACAGAGGCAGAGACAGAGAAAGAGACAGAGACAGAGACAGAGACAGAGACAGAGACTGAGACAGAGACAGAGATGGAGCCAATGACAGAGACAGAGATAGAGATGGAGACGGAGACAGAGACACAGACAGCGGCAGAGACGGAGACAGAGGCAGAGACACAGACATAGACATAGACAGAGACAACGACAGAGGCACAGACAGCGGCAGAGACGTAGACAGAGGCAGAGACACAGACAGAGACAGAGACAGAGACAGAGACAGAGACTGAGACAGAGACAGAGATGGACACAGAGACAGAGACAGCGGCGGATACGGAGACAGAGACAGGGACAGAGACAGAGACAGAGACAGAGACAGAGACAGAGACAGAGACAGAGACAGAGAAAGAGACACAGACAGAGACAGAGAGAGCGACAGAAACAGAGGGGCAGGAGACACGGACGGAGACAAAGACGGAGACAAAGACGGTGACAAAGACGGAGACAAAGACGGACACGAAGAGGAAGACGGCGACGGAGACAAAGACGGAGACAAAGGCGGAGGCAAAGATGGCGACACAGACGGAGACAAAGAGGGAGGCAAAGACGGAGACAAAGACGGAGACAAAGATGGAGACAAAGACGGAGACAAATACGGAGACAAAGACAGAGACAAAGACGGAGACAAAGACGAAGACAGAGACGGAGACAGAGTCCGATACAGAGACAGAGACAGAGACACAGACACAGACAGAGACAGAGACAGAGACCGGGACACAGACAGAGACAGAGACAGAGACAGAGACAGAGGCAGAGACAGAGACAGAGACAGGACAGAGACAGAGACAGAGACAGAGACAGAGACAGCGACAGCAACAGAGACAGAGACAGAGACAGAGACAGAGACAGAGACAGAGACAGAGACAGAGACAGAGACAGAGACAGAGTCTGAGACAGAGACAGAGATGGAGCCAATGACACAGACAGAGACAGAGATGGAGACGGAGACAGAGACAGGGACAGAGACAGAGGCACAGACAGAGACAGAGACAAAGACAGAGGCGCATGAGACAAAGACAGAGCCACAGACAGAGACAGAGGCAGAGACAGAGACAGAGGCAGGACAGAGACAGAGACAGAGACAGAGACAGAGACAGAGACAGAGACAGAGACAGAGACAGAGACAGAGACTGAGACAGAGACTGAGACATAGACAGAGATGGAGCCAATGACAGAGACAGAGACAGAGATGGAGACGGAGACAGAGACACAGACAGCGGCAGAGACGGATACAGAGGCAGCGAAACAGACATAGACATAGACAGAGACAACGACAGAGGCACAGACAGCGGCAGAGACGGAGACAGAGGCAGAGACACAGACAGAGACAGAGACAGAGACAGAGACTGAGGCAGAGAAAGAGATGGACACAGAGACAGAGACAGCGGCGGATACAGAGACAGAGACAGGGACAGAGACAGAGACAGAGACAGAGACAGAGACAGGGACAGAGACAGAGACAGAGACGGAGATAGAGACACAGACAGAGACAGAGAGAGCGACAGAAGCAGAGGGGCAGGAGACACGGACGGAGACAAAGACGGAGACAAAGACGGTGACATAGACGGAGACAAAGACGGACACGAAGAGGAAGACGGCGACGGAGAAAAAGACGGAGACAAAGGCGGAGGCAAAGATGGCGACACAGACGGAGACAAATACGGAGACAAAGACAGAGACAAAGACGGAGACAAAGATGAAGACAGAGACGGAGACAGAGTCCGATACAGAGACAGAGACAGAGACACAGACACAGACAGAGACAGAGACAGAGGCAGAGACAGGGACAGAGACAGAGACAGAGACAGAGACAGAGACAGAAGCAGAGACAGAGACAGAGACAGGACAGAGACAGAGACAGAGACAGAGACAGAGACAGAGACAGAGACAGAGACAGAGACAGAGACAGAGACAGAGGCGCAAGAGACAAAGACAGAGGCAGAGACAGAGACGGAGACAGGACAGAGACAGAGACAGAGACAGAGACAGAGACAGAGACAGAGACAGGAACAGAGACAGAGACAGAGACAGAGACAGAGACAGAGACAGAGACAGAGACAGAGACTGAGAGAGAGACCGAGATGGAGCCAATGACAGAGACAGAGACAGAGACGGAGACAGAGACAGAAACAGAGACAGAGAAAGAGACAGAGACAGAGACAGAGACAGAGACAGAGACTGAGACAGAGACAGAGATGGAGCCAATGACAGAGACAGAGACAGAGATGGAGACGGAGACAGAGACACAGACAGCGGCAGAGACGGAGACAGAGGCAGAGACACAGACATAGACATAGACAGAGACAACGACAGAGGCACAGACAGCGGCAGAGACGTAGACAGAGGCAGAGACACAGACAGAGACAGAGACAGAGACAGAGACTGAGACAGTGACAGAGACAGAGACGAAGACAGAGACACAGACAGAGACAGAGAGAGCGACAGAAACAGAGGGGCAGGAGACACGGACGGAGACAAAGACGGAGACAAAGACGGTGACATAGACGGAGACAAAGACGGACACGAAGAGGAAGACGGCGACGGAGACAAATACGGAGACAAAGGCGGAGGCAACGATGGCGACACAGACGGAGACAAATACGGTGACAAATACGGAGACAAAGACAGAGACAAAGACGGAGACAAAGACGAAGACAGAGACGGAGACAGAGTCCGATACAGAGACAGAGACAGAGACAGAGACAGAGACAGAGACAGAGACTGAGACAGAGACAGAGATGGAGCCAATGACAGAGACAGAGACAGAGACGGGGACGGAGACAGAGAGGGACAGAGACAGAGACAGAGACAGGGACAGAGACAGAGACAGAGACAGAGACAGAGACAGAGACAGAGACACAGACACAGACAGAGACAGAGACAAAGACAGAGACAGGGACAGAGACAGAGACAGAGGCAGAGACAGAGACAGAGACTGAGACAGAGCCAGAGATGGAGCCAATGACAGAGACAGAGACAGAGACGGAGACGGAGACAGAGACAGGGACAGAGACAGAGGCAGAGACAGAGACAGAGAGAGAGACAGAGACAGAGACAGAGACAGAGACAGAGACAGAGATGGAGACAGAGACAGAGACAGAGACAGAGACAGGGACAGAGACGGAGACGGAGACAGAGACACGGACAGAGACATAGACGGAGACAAAGACGGAGACAAAGACGTAGACAAAGACGTAGACAGAGACGGAGACAAAGACGGAGACAAAGACGGAGACGAACAGGACGACGACGACGGAGACAAAGACGGAGACAGAGACAGAGACAGAGACAGAGACAGAGACAAAGACAGAGACAGAGACAGAGACAGAAACAGAGACAGATACAGAGACAGAGACAGAGACAGAGACAGAGACAGAGACTGAGACAGAGGCAGAGATGGAGCCAATGACACAGACAGAGACAGAGACGGAGACGGAGACAGAGACAGGGACAGAGACAGAGGCAGAGACAGAGACAGAGACAGAGACAAAGACAGAGGCGCATGAGACAAAGACAGAGCCACAGACAGAGACAGAGGCAGAGACAGAGACAGAGGCAGGACAGAGACAGAGATAGAGACAGAGACAGAGACAGAGACAGAGACAGAGACAGAGACAGAGACAGAGACAGAGACAGAGACTGAGACAGAGACAGAGATGGAGCCAATGACAGAGACAGAGACAGAGATGGAGACGGAGACAGAGACACAGACAGCGGCAGAGACGGAGACAGTGGCAGAGAAACAGACATAGACATAGACAGAGACAATGACAGAGGCACAGACAGCTGCAGGGTCGGAGACAGAGGCAGAGACACAGACAGAGACAGAGACAGAGACAGAGACAGAGACAGAGACAGAGACAGGGACAGAGACAGAGACAGAGACGGAGACAGAGACACAGACAGAGACAGAGACAGAGACAGAGACAGAGACAGAGACAGAGATGGAGACAGAGACAGAGACAGAGACAGAGACAGAGACAGAGACAGAGACAGAGACGGAGACGGAGACAGAGACACAGACAGAGGCACAGACAGAGACAGAGACAGAGACAGCGACAGAGACACAGACAGCGGCAGAGACGGCGACAGAGGCAGAGACACAGACAGAGACAGAGACAGAGACAGAGACAGAGACAGAGACAGAGACAGAGACAGAGACAGAGACAGAGACAGAGACAGAGACTGAGACAGAGACAGAGATGGAGCCAATGACAGAGACAGAGACAGAGATGGAGACGGAGACAGAGACAGAGACAGAGACAGAGACAGAGACAGTGACAGAGATGGAGACAGAGACAGAGACAGAGACAGAGACAGAGACAGAGACAGAGACAGAGACAGAGACGGAGACGGAGACAGAGACACAGACAGAGGCACAGACAGAGACAGAGACAGAGACAGCGACAGAGACACAGACAGCGGCAGAGACGGCGCCAGAGGCAGAGACACAGACAGAGACAGAGACGGAGACCGAGACAGAGACAGAGACAGAGACAGATACAGAGACAGAGACAGAGACAGAGACAGAGACAGAGACGGAGACAGAGACACAGACAGAGACAGAGAGAGCGACAGAAACAGAGGGGCAGGAGACACGGACGGAGACAAAGACGGAGACAAAGACGGTGACAAAGACGGAGACAAAGAGGGACACGAAGAGGAAGACGGCGACGGAGACAAAGACGGAGACAAAGGCGGAGGCAAAGATGGCGACACAGACGGAGACAAAGATGGAGACACAGACGGAGACAAATACGGAGACAAAGACAGAGACAAAGACGGAGACAAAGACGAAGACAGAGACGGAGACAGAGTCCGATACAGAGACAGAGACAGAGACACAGACACAGACAGAGACAGAGACAGAGACAGAGACAGAGACGGAGACGGAAACAGAGAGGGACAGAGACAGAGACAGAGACAGAGACAGAGACAGAGACAGAGACAGAGACAGAGACAGAGACAGAGACAGAGACAGAGACAGAGACAGAGACAGAGACAGAGACAGAGACAGAGACAGAGATGGAGACAGAGACAGAGACAGAGACAGAGACAGAGACAGAGACAGAGACAGAGATGGAGCCAATGACAGAGACAGAGACAGAGACGGAGACGGCGCCAGAGGCAGAGACACAGACAGAGACAGAGACAGAGACCGAGACAGAGACAGAGACAGAGACAGATACAGAGACAGAGACAGAGACAGAGACAGAGACAGAGACGGAGACAGAGACACAGACAGAGACAGAGAGAGCGACAGAAACAGAGGGGCAGGAGACACGGACGGAGACAAAGACGGAGACAAAGACGGTGACAAAGACGGAGACAAAGAGGGACACGAAGAGGAAGACGGCGACGGAGACAAAGACGGAGACAAAGGCGGAGGCAAAGATGGCGACACAGACGGAGACAAAGATGGAGACACAGACGGAGACAAATACGGAGACAAAGACAGAGACAAAGACGGAGACAAAGACGAAGACAGAGACGGAGACAGAGTCCGATACAGAGACAGAGACAGAGACACAGACACAGACAGAGACAGAGACAGAGACAGAGACAGAGACGGAGACGGAAACAGAGAGGGACAGAGACAGAGACAGAGACAGAGACAGAGACAGAGACAGAGACAGAGACAGAGACAGAGACAGAGACAGAGACAGAGACAGAGACAGAGACAGAGACAGAGACAGAGACAGAGATGGAGACAGAGACAGAGACAGAGACAGAGACAGAGACAGAGACAGAGACAGAGATGGAGCCAATGACAGAGACAGAGACAGAGACGGAGACGGAGACAGAGACAGAGACAGAGACAGAGACAGGACAGAGACAGAGACAGAGACAGAGACAGAGACAGAGACACAGACAGCGGCAGAGACGGAGACAGAGGCAGAGACACAGACATAGACATAGACAGAGACAACGACAGAGGCACAGACAGCGGCAGAGACGGAGACAGAGGCAGAGACACAGACAGAGACAGAGACAGAGACAGAGACAGAGACAGAGACAGGGACAGAGACAGAGACAGAGACGGAGACAGAGACACAGACAGAGACAGAGAGAGCGACAGAAACAGAGGGGCAGGAGACACGGACGGAGACAAAGACGGAGACAAAGACGGTGACAAAGACGGAGACAAAGACGGACACGAAGAGGAAGACGGCGACGGAGACAAATACGGAGACAAAGGCGGAGGCAACGATGGCGACACAGACGGAGACAAATACGGAGACAAATACGGAGACAAAGACAGAGACAAAGACGGAGACAAAGACGAAGACGGAGACGGAGACAGATTCCCATACAGAGACAGAGACAGAGACAGAGACAGAGACAGAGACTGAGACAGAGACAGAGATGGAGCCAATGACAGAGACAGAGACAGAGACGGAGACGGAAACAGAGAGGAACAGAGACAGAGACAGAGACAGAGACAGAGACAGAGACAGAGACAGAGACAGAAACAGAGACAGAGACAGAGACAGAGACAGAGACAGAGACAGAGACAGAGACAGAGACAGAGACAGAGATGGAGACAGAGACAGAGACAGAGACAGAGACAGAGACAGAGACAGAGACAGAGACGGAGACGGAGACAGAGACACAGACAGAGGCACAGACAGAGACAGAGACAGAGACAGCGACAGAGACACAGACAGCGGCAGAGACGGCGACAGAGGCAGAGACACAGACAGAGACAGAGACAGAGACAGAGACAGAGACAGAGACAGAAACAGAGACAGAGATGGAGACAGAGACAGAGACAGAGACAGAGACAAAGACGGAGACAAAGACGGAGACAAAGACGTAGACAAATATGGAGACACAGACGGAGACAAATACGGAGACAAAGACGGTGACAAAGACGGAGGCAAAGACGGAGACGAAGAGGAAGACGACGACGGAGACAAAGACGTAGACAAAGACGGAGACAAATCTGGAGACACAGACGGACACAAATACGGAGACAAAGACAGGTACAATGACGGAGACAGAGACAGAGACAGGGACAGAGACAGAGACAGAGACAGAGACAGAGACAGAGACAGAGACAGAGACAGAGACAGAGACAGAGACAGAGACAGAGACAGAGACAGAGACAGAGACAGAGACAGGTACAGAGACAGAGACAGAGACGGAGACAGAGACAGAGAGAGCGACAGAAACAGAGGGGCAGGAGGCACGGACGGAGACAAAGACGGAGACAAAGACGGTGACAAAGACGGAGACAAAGACGGAACGAAGAGGAAGACGGCGACGGAGACAAATACGGAGACAAAGGCGGAGGCAACGATGGCGACACAGACGGAGACAAATACGGAGACAAATACGGAGACAAAGACAGAGACAAAGACGGAGACAAAGACGAAGACGGAGACGGAGACAAAGTCCCATACAGAGACAGAGACAGAGACAGAGACAGAGACAGAGACAGAGACTGAGACAGAGACAGAGATGGAGCCAATGACAGAGACAGAGACAGAGGCAGAGACACAGACAGAGACAGAGACGGAGACCGAGACAGAGACAGAGACAGAGACAGATACAGAGACAGAGACAGAGACAGAGACAGAGACAGAGACGGAGACAGAGACACAGACAGAGACAGAGAGAGCGACAGCAACAGAGGGGCAGGAGACACGGACGGAGACAAAGACGGAGACAAAGACGGAGACAAAGACGAAGACGGAGACGGAGACAGATTCCCATACAGAGACAGAGACAGAGACAGAGACAGAGACAGAGACTGAGACAGAGACAGAGATGGAGCCAATGACAGAGACAGAGACAGAGACGGAGACGGAAACAGAGAGGAACAGAGACAGAGACAGAGACAGAGACAGAGACAGAGACAGAGACAGAGACAGAAACAGAGACAGAGACAGAGACAGAGACAGAGACAGAGACAGAGACAGAGACAGAGACAGAGACAGAGATGGAGACAGAGACAGAGACAGAGACAGAGACAGAGACAGAGACAGAGACAGAGACGGAGACGGAGACAGAGACACAGACAGAGGCACAGACAGAGACAGAGACAGAGACAGCGACAGAGACACAGACAGCGGCAGAGACGGCGACAGAGGCAGAGACACAGACAGAGACAGAGACAGAGACAGAGACAGAGACAGAGACAGAAACAGAGACAGAGATGGAGACAGAGACAGAGACAGAGACAGAGACAAAGACGGAGACAAAGACGGAGACAAAGACGTAGACAAATATGGAGACACAGACGGAGACAAATACGGAGACAAAGACGGTGACAAAGACGGAGGCAAAGACGGAGACGAAGAGGAAGACGACGACGGAGACAAAGACGTAGACAAAGACGGAGACAAATCTGGAGACACAGACGGACACAAATACGGAGACAAAGACAGGTACAATGACGGAGACAGAGACAGAGACAGGGACAGAGACAGAGACAGAGACAGAGACAGAGACAGAGACAGAGACAGAGACAGAGACAGAGACAGAGACAGAGACAGAGACAGAGACAGAGACAGAGACAGGTACAGAGACAGAGACAGAGACGGAGACAGAGACAGAGAGAGCGACAGAAACAGAGGGGCAGGAGGCACGGACGGAGACAAAGACGGAGACAAAGACGGTGACAAAGACGGAGACAAAGACGGAACGAAGAGGAAGACGGCGACGGAGACAAATACGGAGACAAAGGCGGAGGCAACGATGGCGACACAGACGGAGACAAATACGGAGACAAATACGGAGACAAAGACAGAGACAAAGACGGAGACAAAGACGAAGACGGAGACGGAGACAAAGTCCCATACAGAGACAGAGACAGAGACAGAGACAGAGACAGAGACAGAGACTGAGACAGAGACAGAGATGGAGCCAATGACAGAGACAGAGACAGAGGCAGAGACACAGACAGAGACAGAGACGGAGACCGAGACAGAGACAGAGACAGAGACAGATACAGAGACAGAGACAGAGACAGAGACAGAGACAGAGACGGAGACAGAGACACAGACAGAGACAGAGAGAGCGACAGCAACAGAGGGGCAGGAGACACGGACGGAGACAAAGACGGAGACAAAGACGGTGACAAAGACGGAGACAAAGAGGGACACGAAGAGGAAGACGGCGACGGAGACAAAGACGGAGACAAAGGCGGAGGCAAAGATGGCGACACAGACGGAGACAAAGATGGAGACACAGACGGAGACAAATACGGAGACAAAGACAGAGACAAAGACGGAGACAAAGACGAAGACAGAGACGGAGACAGAGTCCGATACAGAGACAGAGACAGAGACACAGACACAGACAGAGACAGAGACAGAGACAGAGACAGAGACGGAGACGGAAACAGAGAGGGACAGAGACAGAGACAGAGACAGAGACAGAGACAGAGACAGAGACAGAGACAGAGACAGAGACAGAGACAGAGACAGAGACAGAGACAGAGACAGAGACAGAGACAGAGACAGAGACAGAGACAGAGACAGAGATGGAGACAGAGACAGAGACAGAGACAGAGACAGAGACAGAGACAGAGACAGAGATGGAGCCAATGACAGAGACAGAGACAGAGACGGAGACGGCGCCAGAGGCAGAGACACAGACAGAGACAGAGACAGAGACCGAGACAGAGACAGAGACAGAGACAGATACAGAGACAGAGACAGAGACAGAGACAGAGACAGAGACGGAGACAGAGACACAGACAGAGACAGAGAGAGCGACAGAAACAGAGGGGCAGGAGACACGGACGGAGACAAAGACGGAGACAAAGACGGTGACAAAGACGGAGACAAAGAGGGACACGAAGAGGAAGACGGCGACGGAGACAAAGACGGAGACAAAGGCGGAGGCAAAGATGGCGACACAGACGGAGACAAAGATGGAGACACAGACGGAGACAAATACGGAGACAAAGACAGAGACAAAGACGGAGACAAAGACGAAGACAGAGACGGAGACAGAGTCCGATACAGAGACAGAGACAGAGACACAGACACAGACAGAGACAGAGACAGAGACAGAGACAGAGACGGAGACGGAAACAGAGAGGGACAGAGACAGAGACAGAGACAGAGACAGAGACAGAGACAGAGACAGAGACAGAGACAGAGACAGAGACAGAGACAGAGACAGAGACAGAGACAGAGACAGAGACAGAGACAGAGACAGAGATGGAGACAGAGACAGAGACAGAGACAGAGACAGAGACAGAGACAGAGACAGAGATGGAGCCAATGACAGAGACAGAGACAGAGACGGAGACGGAGACAGAGACAGAGACAGAGACAGAGACAGGACAGAGACAGAGACAGAGACAGAGACAGAGACAGAGACACAGACAGCGGCAGAGACGGAGACAGAGGCAGAGACACAGACATAGACATAGACAGAGACAACGACAGAGGCACAGACAGCGGCAGAGACGGAGACAGAGGCAGAGACACAGACAGAGACAGAGACAGAGACAGAGACAGAGACAGAGACAGAGACAGGGACAGAGACAGAGACAGAGACGGAGACAGAGACACAGACAGAGACAGAGAGAGCGACAGAAACAGAGGGGCAGGAGACACGGACGGAGACAAAGACGGAGACAAAGACGGTGACAAAGACGGAGACAAAGACGGACACGAAGAGGAAGACGGCGACGGAGACAAATACGGAGACAAAGGCGGAGGCAACGATGGCGACACAGACGGAGACAAATACGGAGACAAATACGGAGACAAAGACAGAGACAAAGACGGAGACAAAGACGAAGACGGAGACGGAGACAGATTCCCATACAGAGACAGAGACAGAGACAGAGACAGAGACAGAGACTGAGACAGAGACAGAGATGGAGCCAATGACAGAGACAGAGACAGAGACGGAGACGGAAACAGAGAGGAACAGAGACAGAGACAGAGACAGAGACAGAGACAGAGACAGAGACAGAGACAGAAACAGAGACAGAGACAGAGACAGAGACAGAGACAGAGACAGAGACAGAGACAGAGACAGAGATGGAGACAGAGACAGAGACAGAGACAGAGACAGAGACAGAGACAGAGACAGAGACGGAGACGGAGACAGAGACACAGACAGAGGCACAGACAGAGACAGAGACAGAGACAGCGACAGAGACACAGACAGCGGCAGAGACGGCGACAGAGGCAGAGACACAGACAGAGACAGAGACAGAGACAGAGACAGAGACAGAGACAGAAACAGAGACAGAGATGGAGACAGAGACAGAGACAGAGACAGAGACAAAGACGGAGACAAAGACGGAGACAAAGACGTAGACAAATATGGAGACACAGACGGAGACAAATACGGAGACAAAGACGGTGACAAAGACGGAGGCAAAGACGGAGACGAAGAGGAAGACGACGACGGAGACAAAGACGTAGACAAAGACGGAGACAAATCTGGAGACACAGACGGACACAAATACGGAGACAAAGACAGGTACAATGACGGAGACAGAGACAGAGACAGGGACAGAGACAGAGACAGAGACAGAGACAGAGACAGAGACAGAGACAGAGACAGAGACAGAGACAGAGACAGAGACAGAGACAGAGACAGAGACAGGTACAGAGACAGAGACAGAGACGGAGACAGAGACAGAGAGAGCGACAGAAACAGAGGGGCAGGAGGCACGGACGGAGACAAAGACGGAGACAAAGACGGTGACAAAGACGGAGACAAAGACGGAACGAAGAGGAAGACGGCGACGGAGACAAATACGGAGACAAAGGCGGAGGCAACGATGGCGACACAGACGGAGACAAATACGGAGACAAATACGGAGACAAAGACAGAGACAAAGACGGAGACAAAGACGAAGACGGAGACGGAGACAAAGTCCCATACAGAGACAGAGACAGAGACAGAGACAGAGACAGAGACAGAGACTGAGACAGAGACAGAGATGGAGCCAATGACAGAGACAGAGACAGAGACGGAGACGGAGACAGAGAGGGACAGAGACAGAGACAGAGACAGAGACAGAGACAGAGACAGAGACAGTGACAGAGATGGAGACAGAGACAGAGACAGAGACAGAGACAGAGACAGAGACAGAGACAGAGACAGAGACAGAGACGGAGACGGAGACAGAGACACAGACAGAGGCACAGACAGAGACAGAGACAGAGACAGCGACAGAGACACAGACAGCGGCAGAGACGGCGACAGAGGCAGAGACACAGACAGAGACAGAGACAGAGACCGAGACAGAGACCGAGACAGAGACAGATACAGAGACAGAGACAGAGACAGAGACGGAGACAGAGACACAGACAGAGACAGAGAGAGCGACAGAAACAGAGGGGCAGGAGACACGGACGGAGACAAAGACGGAGACAAAGACGGTGACAAAGACGGAGACAAAGACGGACACGAAGAGGAAGACGGCGACGGAGACAAAGACGGAGACAAAGGCGGAGGCAAAGATGGCGACACAGACGGAGACAAATACGGAGACAAAGAGGGAGGCAAAGACGGAGACAAAGACGGAGACAAAGATGGAGACACAGACGGAGATAAATACGGAGACAAAGACAGAGACAAAGACGGAGACAAAGACGAAGACAGAGACGGAGACAGAGTCCGATACAGAGACAGAGACAGAGACACAGACACAGACAGAGACAGAGACAGAGACAGGGACAGAGACAGAGACAGAGACAGCGACAGAGACAGAGGCAGAGACAGAGGCAGAGACAGGACAGAGACAGAGACAGAGACAGAGACAGAGACAGAGACAGAGACAGAGACAGAGACAGAGACAGAGAAAGAGACAGAGACAGAAACAGAGACAGAGACAGAGACAGAGACAGAGACAGAGAGAGCGACAGAAACAGAGGGGCAGGAGGCACGGACGGAGACAAAGACGGAGACAAAGACGGAACGAAGAGGAAGACGGCGACGGAGAAAAAGACGGAGACAAAGGCGGAGGCAAAGATGGCGACACAGACGGAGAAAAATACGGAGACAAAGAGGGAGGCAAAGACGGAGACAAAGACGGAGACAAAGATGGAGACACAGACGGAGACAAATACGGAGACAAAGACAGAGACAAAGACGGAGACAAAGACGGAGACAGAGACGGAGACAGAGTCCGATACAGAGACAGAGACACAGACACAGACAGAGACAGAGACAGAGACAGAGACTGAGACAGAGACAGAGATGGACACAGAGACAGAGACAGCGGCGGATACAGAGACAGAGACAGGGACAGAGACAGAGACAGAGACAGAGACAGAGACAGAGACAGGTACAGAGACAGAGACAGAGACGGAGACAGAGACACAGACAGAGACAGAGAGAGCGACAGAAACAGAGGGGCAGGAGACACGGACTCAGACAAAGACGGAGACAAAGACGGTGACATAGACGGAGACAAAGACGGACACGAAGAGGAAGACGGCGACGGAGACAAATACGGAGACAAAGGCGGAGGCAACGATGGCGACACAGACGGAGACAAATACGGAGACAAATACGGAGACAAAGAGAGAGACAAAGACGGAGACAAAGACGAAGACGGAGACGGAGACAAAGTCCCATACAGAGACAGAGACAGAGACAGAGACAGAGACAGAGACTGAGACAGAGACAGAGATGGAGCCAATGACAGAGACAGAGACAGAGACGGAGACGGAGACAGAGAGGGACAGAGACAGAGACAGAGACAGAGACAGAGACAGAGACAGAGACAGAGACAGAGACAGAGACAGAGACAGAGACAGAGACAGAGACAAAGACAGTGACAGAGATGGAGACAGAGACAGAGACAGAGACAGAGACAGAGACAGAGACAGAGACAGAGACAGAGACAGAGACGGAGACGGAGACAGAGACACAGACAGAGGCACAGACAGAGACAGAGACAGAGACAGCGACAGAGACACAGACAGCGGCAGAGACGGCGACAGAGGCAGAGACACAGACAGAGACAGAGACAGAGACCGAGACAGAGACAGAGACAGAGACAGATGCAGAGACAGAGACAGAGACAGAGACAGAGACAGAGACAGAGACGGAGACAGAGACACAGACAGAGACAGAGAGAGCGACAGAAACAGAGGGGCAGGAGACACGGACGGAGACAAAGACGGAGACAAAGACGGTGACAAAGACGGAGACAAAGAGGGACACGAAGAGGAAGACGGCGACGGAGACAAAGACGGAGACAAAGGCGGAGGCAAAGATGGCGACACAGACGGAGACAAATACGGAGACAAAGAGGGAGACAAAGACGGAGACAAAGACGGAGACAAATACGGAGACAAATACGGAGACAAAGACAGAGACAAAGACGGAGACAAAGACGAAGACGGAGACGGAGACAGATTCCCATACAGAGACAGAGACAGAGACAGAGACAGAGACAGAGACAGAGACAGAGACAGAGACAGAGACAGAGACAGAGACAGAGACAGAGATGGAGACAGAGACAGAGACAGAGACAGAGACAGAGACAGAGACAGAGACAGAGACAGAGACAGAGACGGAGACGGAGACAGAGACACAGACAGAGGCACAGACAGAGACAGAGACAGAGACAGCGACAGAGACACAGACAGCGGCAGAGACGGCGACAGAGGCAGAGACACAGACAGAGACAGAGACAGAGACAGAGACAGAGACAGAGACAGAGACAGAGACAGAGACAGAGACAGAGACAGAGACAGAGACAGAGACAGAGACAGAGACAGAGACAGAGACAGAGATGGAGACAGAGACAGAGACAGAGACAGAGACAAAGACGGAGACAAAGACGGAGACAAAGACGTAGACAAATATGGAGACACAGACGGAGACAAATACCGAGACAAAGACGGTGACAAAGACGGAGGCAAAGACGGAGACGAAGAGGAAGACGACGACGGAGACAAAGACGTAGACAAAGACGGAGACAAATCTGGAGACACAGACGGACACAAATACGGAGACAAAGACAGGTACAATGACGGAGACAGAGACAGAGACAGGGACAGAGACAGAGACAGAGACAGAGACAGAGACAGAGACAGAGACAGAGACAGAGACAGAGACAGAGACAGAGACAGAGACAGAGACAGAGACAGAGACAGAGACAGAGACAGGTACAGAGACAGAGACAGAGACGGAGACAGAGACAGAGAGAGCGACAGAAACATAGGGGCAGGAGGCACGGACGGAGACAAAGACGGAGACAAAGACGGTGACAAAGACGGAGACAAAGACGGAACGAAGAGGAAGACGGCGACGGAGAAAAAGACGGAGACAAAGGCGGAGGCAAAGATGGCGACACAGACGGAGAAAAATACGGAGACAAAGAGGGAGGCAAAGACGGAGACAAAGACGGAGACAAAGATGGAGACACAGACGGAGACAAATACGGAGACAAAGACAGAGACAAAGACGGAGACAAAGACGGAGACAGAGACGGAGACAGAGTCCGATACAGAGACAGAGACACAGACACAGACAGAGACAGAGACAGAGACAGAGACTGAGACAGAGACAGAGATGGACACAGAGACAGAGACAGCGGCGGATACAGAGACAGAGACAGGGACAGAGACAGAGACAGAGACAGAGACAGAGACAGAGACAGAGACAGGTACAGAGACAGAGACAGAGACGGAGACAGAGACACAGACAGAGACAGAGAGAGCGACAGAAACAGAGGGGCAGGAGACACGGACTCAGACAAAGACGGAGACAAAGACGGTGACATAGACGGAGACAAAGACGGACACGAAGAGGAAGACGGCGACGGAGACAAATACGGAGACAAAGGCGGAGGCAACGATGGCGACACAGACGGAGACAAATACGGAGACAAATACGGAGACAAAGACAGAGACAAAGACGGAGACAAAGACGAAGACGGAGACGGAGACAAAGTCCCATACAGAGACAGAGACAGAGACAGAGACAGAGACAGAGACAGAGACAGAGACTGAGACAGAGACAGAGATGGAGCCAATGACAGAGACAGAGACAGAGACGGAGACGGAGACAGAGAGGGACAGAGACAGAGACAGAGACAGAGACAGAGACAGAGACAGAGACAGAGACAGAGACAGAGACAGAGACAGAGACAGAGACAGTGACAGAGATGGAGACAGAGACAGAGACAGAGACAGAGACAGAGACAGAGACAGAGACAGAGACAGAGACAGAGACAGAGACGGAGACGGAGACAGAGACACAGACAGAGGCACAGACAGAGACAGAGACAGAGATAGCGACAGAGACACAGACAGCGGCAGAGACGGCGACAGAGGCAGAGACACAGACAGAGACAGAGACAGAGACCGAGACAGAGACAGAGACAGAGACAGATACAGAGACAGAGACAGAGACAGAGACAGAGACAGAGACGGAGACAGAGACACAGACAGAGACAGAGAGAGCGACAGAAACAGAGGGGCAGGAGACACGGACGGAGACAAAGACGGAGACAAAGACGGTGACAAAGACGGAGACAAAGACGGACACGAAGAGGAAGACGGCGACGGAGACAAAGACGGAGACAAAGGCGGAGGCAAAGATGGCGACACAGACGGAGACAAATACGGAGACAAAGAGGGAGGCAAAGACGGAGACAAAGACGGAGACAAAGATGGAGACACAGACGGAGATAAATACGGAGACAAAGACAGAGACAAAGACGGAGACAAAGACGAAGACAGAGACGGAGACAGAGTCCGATACAGAGACAGAGACAGAGACACAGACACAGACAGAGACAGAGACAGAGACAGGGACAGAGACAGAGACAGAGACAGCGACAGAGACAGAGGCAGAGACAGAGGCAGAGACAGGACAGAGACAGAGACAGAGACAGAGACAGAGACAGAGACAGAGACAGAGACAGAGACAGAAACAGAGACAGAGACAGAGACAGAGACAGAGACAGAGAGAGCGACAGAAACAGAGGGGCAGGAGGCACGGACGGAGACAAAGACGGAGACAAAGACGGAACGAAGAGGAAGACGGCGACGGAGAAAAAGACGGAGGCAAAGGCGGAGGCAAAGATGGCGACACAGACGGAGAAAAATACGGAGACAAAGAGGGAGGCAAAGACGGAGACAAAGACGGAGACAAAGATGGAGACACAGACGGAGACAAATACGGAGACAAAGACAGAGACAAAGACGGAGACAAAGACGGAGACAGAGACGGAGACAGAGTCCGATACAGAGACAGAGACACAGACACAGACAGAGACAGAGACAGAGACAGAGACTGAGACAGAGACAGAGATGGACACAGAGACAGAGACAGCGGCGGATACAGAGACAGAGACAGGGACAGAGACAGAGACAGAGACAGAGACAGAGACAGAGACAGAGACAGGTACAGAGACAGAGACAGAGACGGAGACAGAGACACAGACAGAGACAGAGAGAGCGACAGAAACAGAGGGGCAGGAGACACGGACTCAGACAAAGACGGAGACAAAGACGGTGACATAGACGGAGACAAAGACGGACACGAAGAGGAAGACGGCGACGGAGACAAATACGGAGACAAAGGCGGAGGCAACGATGGCGACACAGACGGAGACAAATACGGAGACAAATACGGAGACAAAGACAGAGACAAAGACGGAGACAAAGACGAAGACGGAGACGGAGACAAAGTCCCATACAGAGACAGAGACAGAGACAGAGACAGAGACAGAGACAGAGACAGAGACAGAGACTGAGACAGAGACAGAGATGGAGCCAATGACAGAGACAGAGACAGAGACGGAGACGGAGACAGAGAGGGACAGAGACAGAGACAGAGACAGAGACAGAGACAGAGACAGAGACAGAGACAGAGACAGAGACAGAGACAGAGACAGAGACAGTGACAGAGATGGAGACAGAGACAGAGACAGAGACAGAGACAGAGACAGAGACAGAGACAGAGACAGAGACAGAGACAGAGACAGAGACGGAGACGGAGACAGAGACACAGACAGAGGCACAGACAGAGACAGAGACAGAGACAGCGACAGAGACACAGACAGCGGCAGAGACGGCGACAGAGGCAGAGACACAGACAGAGACAGAGACAGAGACCGAGACAGAGACAGAGACAGAGACAGATACAGAGACAGAGACAGAGACAGAGACAGCGACAGAGACGGAGACAGAGACACAGACAGAGACAGAGAGAGCGACAGAAACAGAGGGGCAGGAGACACGGACGGAGACAAAGACGGAGACAAAGACGGTGACAAAGACGGAGACAAAGAGGGACACGAAGAGGAAGACGGCGACGGAGACAAAGACGGAGACAAAGGCGGAGGCAAAGATGGCGACACAGACGGAGACAAATACGGAGACAAAGAGGGAGGCAAAGACGGAGACAAAGACGGAGACAAAGATGGAGGCACAGACGGAGACAAATACGGAGACAAAGACAGAGACAAAGACGGAGACAAAGACGAAGACAGAGACGCAGACAGAGTCCGATACAGAGACAGAGACAGAGACACAGACACAGACAGAGACAGAGACAGAGACAGGGACAGAGACAGAGACAGACACTGAGACAGAGACACAGAGACAGAGACACTGAGACAGAGACACAGAGGCACAGAGACAGGGACACAGAGGCCGAGACCCAGAGACAGAGACACAGAGACAGAGACACAGAGACAGAGAAACAGAGACAGAGACAGAGGCAGAGGCAGAGACAGAGACAGAGACAGAGACTGAGACAGAGACAGAGATGGACACAGAGACAGAGACAGCGGCGGTTACAGAGACAGAGACAGGGACAGAGTCAGAGACAGAGACAGAGACACAGACAGGGGCAGAGACAGAGATAGAGACGGAGACACAGACAGAGACAGAGAGAGCGACAGAAACAGTGGGGCAGGAGACACGGACGGAGACAAAGACGGAGACAAAGACGGTGACATAGACGAAGACAAAGACGGACACGAAGGGGAAGACGGCGACGGAGACAAAGACGGAGACAAAGGCTAGGCAAAGATGGCGACACAGACGGAGACAAATAATGAGACAAATACGGAGACAAAGACAGAGACAAAGACGGAGACAAAGACGAAGACAGAGACGGAGACAGAGTCCGATACAGAGACAGAGACAGAGACAGAGACAGAGACAGAGACAGAGACTGAGACAGAGACAGAGATGGAGCCAACGACAGAGACAGAGACAGAGACGGGGACGGAGACACTGAGGGACAGAGACAGAGACAGAGACAGGGACAGAGACAGAGACAGAGACAGAGACAGAGACAGAGACAGAGACAGAGACTGAGACGGAGACAGAGACACAGACAGAGACACAGACAGAGACAGAGACAGAGACAGCGACAGAGACACAGACAGCGGCAGAGACAGAGACAGAGACAGAGACAGAGACAGAGACAGAGACAGAGACAGAGGGGCAGGAGACGTGGACGGAGACAAAGACGGAGACAAAGACGGTGACAATGACGGAGACAAAGACGGAGACGAAGAGAAAGACGACGACGGAGACAAAGACGGAGACAAAGGCGGTGACAAAAATGGAGACACAGACAGAGACAAATACGGAGACAAAGAGGGAGGCAAAGACGGAGACAAAGACGGAGACAAAGATGGAGACACAGACGGAGACAAATACGGAGACAAAGACAGAGACAAAGACGGAGACAAAGACGGAGACAGAGACGGAGACAGAGTCCGATACAGAGACAGAGACACAGACACAGACAGAGACAGAGACAGAGACAGAGACTGAGACAGAGACAGAGATGGACACAGAGACAGAGACAGCGGCGGATACAGAGACAGAGACAGGGACAGAGACAGAGACAGAGACAGAGACAGAGACAGAGACAGAGACAGGTACAGAGACAGAGACAGAGACGGAGACAGAGACACAGACAGAGACAGAGAGAGCGACAGAAACAGAGGGGCAGGAGACACGGACTCAGACAAAGACGGAGACAAAGACGGTGACATAGACGGAGACAAAGACGGACACGAAGAGGAAGACGGCGACGGAGACAAATACGGAGACAAAGGCGGAGGCAACGATGGCGACACAGACGGAGACAAATACGGAGACAAATACGGAGACAAAGACAGAGACAAAGACGGAGACAAAGACGAAGACGGAGACGGAGACAAAGTCCCATACAGAGACAGAGACAGAGACAGAGACAGAGACAGAGACAGAGACAGAGACTGAGACAGAGACAGAGATGGAGCCAATGACAGAGACAGAGACAGAGACGGAGACGGAGACAGAGAGGGACAGAGACAGAGACAGAGACAGAGACAGAGACAGAGACAGAGACAGAGACAGAGACAGAGACAGAGACAGAGACAGAGACAGTGACAGAGATGGAGACAGAGACAGAGACAGAGACAGAGACAGAGACAGAGACAGAGACAGAGACAGAGACAGAGACAGAGACGGAGACGGAGACAGAGACACAGACAGAGGCACAGACAGAGACAGAGACAGAGATAGCGACAGAGACACAGACAGCGGCAGAGACGGCGACAGAGGCAGAGACACAGACAGAGACAGAGACAGAGACCGAGACAGAGACAGAGACAGAGACAGAGACAGAGACAGAGACAGAGACAGAGACAGAGACAGAGACAGAGACAGAGACAGAGACAGGTACAGAGACAGAGACAGAGACGGAGACAGAGACAGAGAGAGCGACAGAAACAGAGGGGCAGGAGGCACGGACGGAGACAAAGACGGAGACAAAGACGGTGACAAAGACGGAGACAAAGACGGAACGAAGAGGAAGACGGCGACGGAGACAAATACGGAGACAAAGGCGGAGGCAACGATGGCGACACAGACGGAGACAAATACGGAGA
This sequence comes from Megachile willughbiella, assembly GCA_945859595.2. Taxonomy (NCBI): domain Eukaryota; kingdom Metazoa; phylum Arthropoda; class Insecta; order Hymenoptera; family Megachilidae; genus Megachile; species Megachile willughbiella. Next base: position 196,082 of record CAMAOD020000223.1, on the reverse strand, counting down.
CAAATACGGAGACAAAGACAGAGACAAAGACGGAGACAAAGACGAAGACGGAGACGGAGACAAAGTCCCATACAGAGACAGAGACAGAGACAGAGACAGAGACAGAGACAGAGACTGAGACAGAGACAGAGATGGAGCCAATGACAGAGACAGAGACAGAGGCAGAGACACAGACAGAGACAGAGACGGAGACCGAGACAGAGACAGAGACAGAGACAGATACAGAGACAGAGACAGAGACAGAGACAGAGACAGAGACGGAGACAGAGACACAGACAGAGACAGAGAGAGCGACAGCAACAGAGGGGCAGGAGACACGGACGGAGACAAAGACGGAGACAAAGACGGTGACAAAGACGGAGACAAAGAGGGACACGAAGAGGAAGACGGCGACGGAGACAAAGACGGAGACAAAGGCGGAGGCAAAGATGGCGACACAGACGGAGACAAAGATGGAGACACAGACGGAGACAAATACGGAGACAAAGACAGAGACAAAGACGGAGACAAAGACGAAGACAGAGACGGAGACAGAGTCCGATACAGAGACAGAGACAGAGACACAGACACAGACAGAGACAGAGACAGAGACAGAGACAGAGACGGAGACGGAAACAGAGAGGGACAGAGACAGAGACAGAGACAGAGACAGAGACAGAGACAGAGACAGAGACAGAGACAGAGACAGAGACAGAGACAGAGACAGAGACAGAGACAGAGACAGAGACAGAGACAGAGACAGAGACAGAGACAGAGACAGAGATGGAGACAGAGACAGAGACAGAGACAGAGACAGAGACAGAGACAGAGACAGAGATGGAGCCAATGACAGAGACAGAGACAGAGACGGAGACGGCGCCAGAGGCAGAGACACAGACAGAGACAGAGACAGAGACCGAGACAGAGACAGAGACAGAGACAGATACAGAGACAGAGACAGAGACAGAGACAGAGACAGAGACGGAGACAGAGACACAGACAGAGACAGAGAGAGCGACAGAAACAGAGGGGCAGGAGACACGGACGGAGACAAAGACGGAGACAAAGACGGTGACAAAGACGGAGACAAAGAGGGACACGAAGAGGAAGACGGCGACGGAGACAAAGACGGAGACAAAGGCGGAGGCAAAGATGGCGACACAGACGGAGACAAAGATGGAGACACAGACGGAGACAAATACGGAGACAAAGACAGAGACAAAGACGGAGACAAAGACGAAGACAGAGACGGAGACAGAGTCCGATACAGAGACAGAGACAGAGACACAGACACAGACAGAGACAGAGACAGAGACAGAGACAGAGACGGAGACGGAAACAGAGAGGGACAGAGACAGAGACAGAGACAGAGACAGAGACAGAGACAGAGACAGAGACAGAGACAGAGACAGAGACAGAGACAGAGACAGAGACAGAGACAGAGACAGAGACAGAGACAGAGACAGAGATGGAGACAGAGACAGAGACAGAGACAGAGACAGAGACAGAGACAGAGACAGAGATGGAGCCAATGACAGAGACAGAGACAGAGACGGAGACGGAGACAGAGACAGAGACAGAGACAGAGACAGGACAGAGACAGAGACAGAGACAGAGACAGAGACAGAGACACAGACAGCGGCAGAGACGGAGACAGAGGCAGAGACACAGACATAGACATAGACAGAGACAACGACAGAGGCACAGACAGCGGCAGAGACGGAGACAGAGGCAGAGACACAGACAGAGACAGAGACAGAGACAGAGACAGAGACAGAGACAGAGACAGGGACAGAGACAGAGACAGAGACGGAGACAGAGACACAGACAGAGACAGAGAGAGCGACAGAAACAGAGGGGCAGGAGACACGGACGGAGACAAAGACGGAGACAAAGACGGTGACAAAGACGGAGACAAAGACGGACACGAAGAGGAAGACGGCGACGGAGACAAATACGGAGACAAAGGCGGAGGCAACGATGGCGACACAGACGGAGACAAATACGGAGACAAATACGGAGACAAAGACAGAGACAAAGACGGAGACAAAGACGAAGACGGAGACGGAGACAGATTCCCATACAGAGACAGAGACAGAGACAGAGACAGAGACAGAGACTGAGACAGAGACAGAGATGGAGCCAATGACAGAGACAGAGACAGAGACGGAGACGGAAACAGAGAGGAACAGAGACAGAGACAGAGACAGAGACAGAGACAGAGACAGAGACAGAGACAGAAACAGAGACAGAGACAGAGACAGAGACAGAGACAGAGACAGAGACAGAGACAGAGACAGAGATGGAGACAGAGACAGAGACAGAGACAGAGACAGAGACAGAGACAGAGACAGAGACAGAGACGGAGACGGAGACAGAGACACAGACAGAGGCACAGACAGAGACAGAGACAGAGACAGCGACAGAGACACAGACAGCGGCAGAGACGGCGACAGAGGCAGAGACACAGACAGAGACAGAGACAGAGACAGAGACAGAGACAGAGACAGAAACAGAGACAGAGATGGAGACAGAGACAGAGACAGAGACAGAGACAAAGACGGAGACAAAGACGGAGACAAAGACGTAGACAAATATGGAGACACAGACGGAGACAAATACGGAGACAAAGACGGTGACAAAGACGGAGGCAAAGACGGAGACGAAGAGGAAGACGACGACGGAGACAAAGACGTAGACAAAGACGGAGACAAATCTGGAGACACAGACGGACACAAATACGGAGACAAAGACAGGTACAATGACGGAGACAGAGACAGAGACAGGGACAGAGACAGAGACAGAGACAGAGACAGAGACAGAGACAGAGACAGAGACAGAGACAGAGACAGAGACAGAGACAGAGACAGAGACAGAGACAGGTACAGAGACAGAGACAGAGACGGAGACAGAGACAGAGAGAGCGACAGAAACAGAGGGGCAGGAGGCACGGACGGAGACAAAGACGGAGACAAAGACGGTGACAAAGACGGAGACAAAGACGGAACGAAGAGGAAGACGGCGACGGAGACAAATACGGAGACAAAGGCGGAGGCAACGATGGCGACACAGACGGAGACAAATACGGAGACAAATACGGAGACAAAGACAGAGACAAAGACGGAGACAAAGACGAAGACGGAGACGGAGACAAAGTCCCATACAGAGACAGAGACAGAGACAGAGACAGAGACAGAGACAGAGACTGAGACAGAGACAGAGATGGAGCCAATGACAGAGACAGAGACAGAGACGGAGACGGAGACAGAGAGGGACAGAGACAGAGACAGAGACAGAGACAGAGACAGAGACAGAGACAGTGACAGAGATGGAGACAGAGACAGAGACAGAGACAGAGACAGAGACAGAGACAGAGACAGAGACAGAGACAGAGACGGAGACGGAGACAGAGACACAGACAGAGGCACAGACAGAGACAGAGACAGAGACAGCGACAGAGACACAGACAGCGGCAGAGACGGCGACAGAGGCAGAGACACAGACAGAGACAGAGACAGAGACCGAGACAGAGACCGAGACAGAGACAGATACAGAGACAGAGACAGAGACAGAGACGGAGACAGAGACACAGACAGAGACAGAGAGAGCGACAGAAACAGAGGGGCAGGAGACACGGACGGAGACAAAGACGGAGACAAAGACGGTGACAAAGACGGAGACAAAGACGGACACGAAGAGGAAGACGGCGACGGAGACAAAGACGGAGACAAAGGCGGAGGCAAAGATGGCGACACAGACGGAGACAAATACGGAGACAAAGAGGGAGGCAAAGACGGAGACAAAGACGGAGACAAAGATGGAGACACAGACGGAGATAAATACGGAGACAAAGACAGAGACAAAGACGGAGACAAAGACGAAGACAGAGACGGAGACAGAGTCCGATACAGAGACAGAGACAGAGACACAGACACAGACAGAGACAGAGACAGAGACAGGGACAGAGACAGAGACAGAGACAGCGACAGAGACAGAGGCAGAGACAGAGGCAGAGACAGGACAGAGACAGAGACAGAGACAGAGACAGAGACAGAGACAGAGACAGAGACAGAGACAGAGACAGAGAAAGAGACAGAGACAGAAACAGAGACAGAGACAGAGACAGAGACAGAGACAGAGAGAGCGACAGAAACAGAGGGGCAGGAGGCACGGACGGAGACAAAGACGGAGACAAAGACGGAACGAAGAGGAAGACGGCGACGGAGAAAAAGACGGAGACAAAGGCGGAGGCAAAGATGGCGACACAGACGGAGAAAAATACGGAGACAAAGAGGGAGGCAAAGACGGAGACAAAGACGGAGACAAAGATGGAGACACAGACGGAGACAAATACGGAGACAAAGACAGAGACAAAGACGGAGACAAAGACGGAGACAGAGACGGAGACAGAGTCCGATACAGAGACAGAGACACAGACACAGACAGAGACAGAGACAGAGACAGAGACTGAGACAGAGACAGAGATGGACACAGAGACAGAGACAGCGGCGGATACAGAGACAGAGACAGGGACAGAGACAGAGACAGAGACAGAGACAGAGACAGAGACAGGTACAGAGACAGAGACAGAGACGGAGACAGAGACACAGACAGAGACAGAGAGAGCGACAGAAACAGAGGGGCAGGAGACACGGACTCAGACAAAGACGGAGACAAAGACGGTGACATAGACGGAGACAAAGACGGACACGAAGAGGAAGACGGCGACGGAGACAAATACGGAGACAAAGGCGGAGGCAACGATGGCGACACAGACGGAGACAAATACGGAGACAAATACGGAGACAAAGAGAGAGACAAAGACGGAGACAAAGACGAAGACGGAGACGGAGACAAAGTCCCATACAGAGACAGAGACAGAGACAGAGACAGAGACAGAGACTGAGACAGAGACAGAGATGGAGCCAATGACAGAGACAGAGACAGAGACGGAGACGGAGACAGAGAGGGACAGAGACAGAGACAGAGACAGAGACAGAGACAGAGACAGAGACAGAGACAGAGACAGAGACAGAGACAGAGACAGAGACAGAGACAAAGACAGTGACAGAGATGGAGACAGAGACAGAGACAGAGACAGAGACAGAGACAGAGACAGAGACAGAGACAGAGACAGAGACGGAGACGGAGACAGAGACACAGACAGAGGCACAGACAGAGACAGAGACAGAGACAGCGACAGAGACACAGACAGCGGCAGAGACGGCGACAGAGGCAGAGACACAGACAGAGACAGAGACAGAGACCGAGACAGAGACAGAGACAGAGACAGATGCAGAGACAGAGACAGAGACAGAGACAGAGACAGAGACAGAGACGGAGACAGAGACACAGACAGAGACAGAGAGAGCGACAGAAACAGAGGGGCAGGAGACACGGACGGAGACAAAGACGGAGACAAAGACGGTGACAAAGACGGAGACAAAGAGGGACACGAAGAGGAAGACGGCGACGGAGACAAAGACGGAGACAAAGGCGGAGGCAAAGATGGCGACACAGACGGAGACAAATACGGAGACAAAGAGGGAGACAAAGACGGAGACAAAGACGGAGACAAATACGGAGACAAATACGGAGACAAAGACAGAGACAAAGACGGAGACAAAGACGAAGACGGAGACGGAGACAGATTCCCATACAGAGACAGAGACAGAGACAGAGACAGAGACAGAGACAGAGACAGAGATGGAGACAGAGACAGAGACAGAGACAGAGACAGAGACAGAGACAGAGACAGAGACAGAGACAGAGACGGAGACGGAGACAGAGACACAGACAGAGGCACAGACAGAGACAGAGACAGAGACAGCGACAGAGACACAGACAGCGGCAGAGACGGCGACAGAGGCAGAGACACAGACAGAGACAGAGACAGAGACAGAGACAGAGACAGAGACAGAGACAGAGACAGAGACAGAGACAGAGACAGAGACAGAGACAGAGACAGAGACAGAGACAGAGACAGAGACAGAGACAGAGATGGAGACAGAGACAGAGACAGAGACAGAGACAAAGACGGAGACAAAGACGGAGACAAAGACGTAGACAAATATGGAGACACAGACGGAGACAAATACCGAGACAAAGACGGTGACAAAGACGGAGGCAAAGACGGAGACGAAGAGGAAGACGACGACGGAGACAAAGACGTAGACAAAGACGGAGACAAATCTGGAGACACAGACGGACACAAATACGGAGACAAAGACAGGTACAATGACGGAGACAGAGACAGAGACAGGGACAGAGACAGAGACAGAGACAGAGACAGAGACAGAGACAGAGACAGAGACAGAGACAGAGACAGAGACAGAGACAGAGACAGAGACAGAGACAGAGACAGAGACAGAGACAGGTACAGAGACAGAGACAGAGACGGAGACAGAGACAGAGAGAGCGACAGAAACATAGGGGCAGGAGGCACGGACGGAGACAAAGACGGAGACAAAGACGGTGACAAAGACGGAGACAAAGACGGAACGAAGAGGAAGACGGCGACGGAGAAAAAGACGGAGACAAAGGCGGAGGCAAAGATGGCGACACAGACGGAGAAAAATACGGAGACAAAGAGGGAGGCAAAGACGGAGACAAAGACGGAGACAAAGATGGAGACACAGACGGAGACAAATACGGAGACAAAGACAGAGACAAAGACGGAGACAAAGACGGAGACAGAGACGGAGACAGAGTCCGATACAGAGACAGAGACACAGACACAGACAGAGACAGAGACAGAGACAGAGACTGAGACAGAGACAGAGATGGACACAGAGACAGAGACAGCGGCGGATACAGAGACAGAGACAGGGACAGAGACAGAGACAGAGACAGAGACAGAGACAGAGACAGAGACAGGTACAGAGACAGAGACAGAGACGGAGACAGAGACACAGACAGAGACAGAGAGAGCGACAGAAACAGAGGGGCAGGAGACACGGACTCAGACAAAGACGGAGACAAAGACGGTGACATAGACGGAGACAAAGACGGACACGAAGAGGAAGACGGCGACGGAGACAAATACGGAGACAAAGGCGGAGGCAACGATGGCGACACAGACGGAGACAAATACGGAGACAAATACGGAGACAAAGACAGAGACAAAGACGGAGACAAAGACGAAGACGGAGACGGAGACAAAGTCCCATACAGAGACAGAGACAGAGACAGAGACAGAGACAGAGACAGAGACAGAGACTGAGACAGAGACAGAGATGGAGCCAATGACAGAGACAGAGACAGAGACGGAGACGGAGACAGAGAGGGACAGAGACAGAGACAGAGACAGAGACAGAGACAGAGACAGAGACAGAGACAGAGACAGAGACAGAGACAGAGACAGAGACAGTGACAGAGATGGAGACAGAGACAGAGACAGAGACAGAGACAGAGACAGAGACAGAGACAGAGACAGAGACAGAGACAGAGACGGAGACGGAGACAGAGACACAGACAGAGGCACAGACAGAGACAGAGACAGAGATAGCGACAGAGACACAGACAGCGGCAGAGACGGCGACAGAGGCAGAGACACAGACAGAGACAGAGACAGAGACCGAGACAGAGACAGAGACAGAGACAGATACAGAGACAGAGACAGAGACAGAGACAGAGACAGAGACGGAGACAGAGACACAGACAGAGACAGAGAGAGCGACAGAAACAGAGGGGCAGGAGACACGGACGGAGACAAAGACGGAGACAAAGACGGTGACAAAGACGGAGACAAAGACGGACACGAAGAGGAAGACGGCGACGGAGACAAAGACGGAGACAAAGGCGGAGGCAAAGATGGCGACACAGACGGAGACAAATACGGAGACAAAGAGGGAGGCAAAGACGGAGACAAAGACGGAGACAAAGATGGAGACACAGACGGAGATAAATACGGAGACAAAGACAGAGACAAAGACGGAGACAAAGACGAAGACAGAGACGGAGACAGAGTCCGATACAGAGACAGAGACAGAGACACAGACACAGACAGAGACAGAGACAGAGACAGGGACAGAGACAGAGACAGAGACAGCGACAGAGACAGAGGCAGAGACAGAGGCAGAGACAGGACAGAGACAGAGACAGAGACAGAGACAGAGACAGAGACAGAGACAGAGACAGAGACAGAAACAGAGACAGAGACAGAGACAGAGACAGAGACAGAGAGAGCGACAGAAACAGAGGGGCAGGAGGCACGGACGGAGACAAAGACGGAGACAAAGACGGAACGAAGAGGAAGACGGCGACGGAGAAAAAGACGGAGGCAAAGGCGGAGGCAAAGATGGCGACACAGACGGAGAAAAATACGGAGACAAAGAGGGAGGCAAAGACGGAGACAAAGACGGAGACAAAGATGGAGACACAGACGGAGACAAATACGGAGACAAAGACAGAGACAAAGACGGAGACAAAGACGGAGACAGAGACGGAGACAGAGTCCGATACAGAGACAGAGACACAGACACAGACAGAGACAGAGACAGAGACAGAGACTGAGACAGAGACAGAGATGGACACAGAGACAGAGACAGCGGCGGATACAGAGACAGAGACAGGGACAGAGACAGAGACAGAGACAGAGACAGAGACAGAGACAGAGACAGGTACAGAGACAGAGACAGAGACGGAGACAGAGACACAGACAGAGACAGAGAGAGCGACAGAAACAGAGGGGCAGGAGACACGGACTCAGACAAAGACGGAGACAAAGACGGTGACATAGACGGAGACAAAGACGGACACGAAGAGGAAGACGGCGACGGAGACAAATACGGAGACAAAGGCGGAGGCAACGATGGCGACACAGACGGAGACAAATACGGAGACAAATACGGAGACAAAGACAGAGACAAAGACGGAGACAAAGACGAAGACGGAGACGGAGACAAAGTCCCATACAGAGACAGAGACAGAGACAGAGACAGAGACAGAGACAGAGACAGAGACAGAGACTGAGACAGAGACAGAGATGGAGCCAATGACAGAGACAGAGACAGAGACGGAGACGGAGACAGAGAGGGACAGAGACAGAGACAGAGACAGAGACAGAGACAGAGACAGAGACAGAGACAGAGACAGAGACAGAGACAGAGACAGAGACAGTGACAGAGATGGAGACAGAGACAGAGACAGAGACAGAGACAGAGACAGAGACAGAGACAGAGACAGAGACAGAGACAGAGACGGAGACGGAGACAGAGACACAGACAGAGGCACAGACAGAGACAGAGACAGAGACAGCGACAGAGACACAGACAGCGGCAGAGACGGCGACAGAGGCAGAGACACAGACAGAGACAGAGACAGAGACCGAGACAGAGACAGAGACAGAGACAGATACAGAGACAGAGACAGAGACAGAGACAGCGACAGAGACGGAGACAGAGACACAGACAGAGACAGAGAGAGCGACAGAAACAGAGGGGCAGGAGACACGGACGGAGACAAAGACGGAGACAAAGACGGTGACAAAGACGGAGACAAAGAGGGACACGAAGAGGAAGACGGCGACGGAGACAAAGACGGAGACAAAGGCGGAGGCAAAGATGGCGACACAGACGGAGACAAATACGGAGACAAAGAGGGAGGCAAAGACGGAGACAAAGACGGAGACAAAGATGGAGGCACAGACGGAGACAAATACGGAGACAAAGACAGAGACAAAGACGGAGACAAAGACGAAGACAGAGACGCAGACAGAGTCCGATACAGAGACAGAGACAGAGACACAGACACAGACAGAGACAGAGACAGAGACAGGGACAGAGACAGAGACAGACACTGAGACAGAGACACAGAGACAGAGACACTGAGACAGAGACACAGAGGCACAGAGACAGGGACACAGAGGCCGAGACCCAGAGACAGAGACACAGAGACAGAGACACAGAGACAGAGAAACAGAGACAGAGACAGAGGCAGAGGCAGAGACAGAGACAGAGACAGAGACTGAGACAGAGACAGAGATGGACACAGAGACAGAGACAGCGGCGGTTACAGAGACAGAGACAGGGACAGAGTCAGAGACAGAGACAGAGACACAGACAGGGGCAGAGACAGAGATAGAGACGGAGACACAGACAGAGACAGAGAGAGCGACAGAAACAGTGGGGCAGGAGACACGGACGGAGACAAAGACGGAGACAAAGACGGTGACATAGACGAAGACAAAGACGGACACGAAGGGGAAGACGGCGACGGAGACAAAGACGGAGACAAAGGCTAGGCAAAGATGGCGACACAGACGGAGACAAATAATGAGACAAATACGGAGACAAAGACAGAGACAAAGACGGAGACAAAGACGAAGACAGAGACGGAGACAGAGTCCGATACAGAGACAGAGACAGAGACAGAGACAGAGACAGAGACAGAGACTGAGACAGAGACAGAGATGGAGCCAACGACAGAGACAGAGACAGAGACGGGGACGGAGACACTGAGGGACAGAGACAGAGACAGAGACAGGGACAGAGACAGAGACAGAGACAGAGACAGAGACAGAGACAGAGACAGAGACTGAGACGGAGACAGAGACACAGACAGAGACACAGACAGAGACAGAGACAGAGACAGCGACAGAGACACAGACAGCGGCAGAGACAGAGACAGAGACAGAGACAGAGACAGAGACAGAGACAGAGACAGAGGGGCAGGAGACGTGGACGGAGACAAAGACGGAGACAAAGACGGTGACAATGACGGAGACAAAGACGGAGACGAAGAGAAAGACGACGACGGAGACAAAGACGGAGACAAAGGCGGTGACAAAAATGGAGACACAGACAGAGACAAATACGGAGACAAAGAGGGAGGCAAAGACGGAGACAAAGACGGAGACAAAGATGGAGACACAGACGGAGACAAATACGGAGACAAAGACAGAGACAAAGACGGAGACAAAGACGGAGACAGAGACGGAGACAGAGTCCGATACAGAGACAGAGACACAGACACAGACAGAGACAGAGACAGAGACAGAGACTGAGACAGAGACAGAGATGGACACAGAGACAGAGACAGCGGCGGATACAGAGACAGAGACAGGGACAGAGACAGAGACAGAGACAGAGACAGAGACAGAGACAGAGACAGGTACAGAGACAGAGACAGAGACGGAGACAGAGACACAGACAGAGACAGAGAGAGCGACAGAAACAGAGGGGCAGGAGACACGGACTCAGACAAAGACGGAGACAAAGACGGTGACATAGACGGAGACAAAGACGGACACGAAGAGGAAGACGGCGACGGAGACAAATACGGAGACAAAGGCGGAGGCAACGATGGCGACACAGACGGAGACAAATACGGAGACAAATACGGAGACAAAGACAGAGACAAAGACGGAGACAAAGACGAAGACGGAGACGGAGACAAAGTCCCATACAGAGACAGAGACAGAGACAGAGACAGAGACAGAGACAGAGACAGAGACTGAGACAGAGACAGAGATGGAGCCAATGACAGAGACAGAGACAGAGACGGAGACGGAGACAGAGAGGGACAGAGACAGAGACAGAGACAGAGACAGAGACAGAGACAGAGACAGAGACAGAGACAGAGACAGAGACAGAGACAGAGACAGTGACAGAGATGGAGACAGAGACAGAGACAGAGACAGAGACAGAGACAGAGACAGAGACAGAGACAGAGACAGAGACAGAGACGGAGACGGAGACAGAGACACAGACAGAGGCACAGACAGAGACAGAGACAGAGATAGCGACAGAGACACAGACAGCGGCAGAGACGGCGACAGAGGCAGAGACACAGACAGAGACAGAGACAGAGACCGAGACAGAGACAGAGACAGAGACAGATACAGAGACAGAGACAGAGACAGAGACAGAGACAGAGACGGAGACAGAGACACAGACAGAGACAGAGAGAGCGACAGAAACAGAGGGGCAGGAGACACGGACGGAGACAAAGACGGAGACAAAGACGGTGACAAAGACGGAGACAAAGACGGACACGAAGAGGAAGACGGCGACGGAGACAAAGACGGAGACAAAGGCGGAGGCAAAGATGGCGACACAGACGGAGACAAATACGGAGACAAAGAGGGAGGCAAAGACGGAGACAAAGACGGAGACAAAGATGGAGACACAGACGGAGATAAATACGGAGACAAAGACAGAGACAAAGACGGAGACAAAGACGAAGACAGAGACGGAGACAGAGTCCGATACAGAGACAGAGACAGAGACACAGACACAGACAGAGACAGAGACAGAGACAGGGACAGAGACAGAGACAGAGACAGCGACAGAGACAGAGGCAGAGACAGAGGCAGAGACAGGACAGAGACAGAGACAGAGACAGAGACAGAGACAGAGACAGAGACAGAGACAGAGACAGAGACAGAGACAGAGACAGAGACAGAGACAGAAACAGAGACAGAGACAGAGACAGAGACAGAGACAGAGAGAGCGACAGAAACAGAGGGGCAGGAGGCACGGACGGAGACAAAGACGGAGACAAAGACGGAACGAAGAGGAAGACGGCGACGGAGAAAAAGACGGAGACAAAGGCGGAGGCAAAGATGGCGACACAGACGGAGAAAAATACGGAGACAAAGACGGAGACAAAGACGGAGACAAAGATGGAGACACAGACGGAGACAAATACGGAGACAAAGACAGAGACAAAGACGGAGACAAAGACGGAGACAGAGACGGAGACAGAGTCCGATACAGAGACAGAGACACAGACACAGACAGAGACAGAGACAGAGACAGAGACTGAGACAGAGACAGAGATGGACACAGAGACAGAGACAGCGGCGGATACAGAGACAGAGACAGGGACAGAGACAGAGACAGAGACAGAGACAGAGACAGAGACAGAGACAGGTACAGAGACAGAGACAGAGACGGAGACAGAGACACAGACAGAGACAGAGAGAGCGACAGAAACAGAGGGGCAGGAGACACGGACTCAGACAAAGACGGAGACAAAGACGGTGACATAGACGGAGACAAAGACGGACACGAAGAGGAAGACGGCGACGGAGACAAATACGGAGACAAAGGCGGAGGCAACGATGGCGACACAGACGGAGACAAATACGGAGACAAATACGGAGACAAAGACAGAGACAAAGACGGAGACAAAGACGAAGACGGAGACGGAGACAAAGTCCCATACAGAGACAGAGACAGAGACAGAGACAGAGACAGAGACAGAGACAGAGACTGAGACAGAGACAGAGATGGAGCCAATGACAGAGACAGAGACAGAGACGGAGACGGAGACAGAGAGGGACAGAGACAGAGACAGAGACAGAGACAGAGACAGAGACAGAGACAGAGACAGAGACAGAGACAGAGACAGAGGCAGAGACAGTGACAGAGATGGAGACAGAGACAGAGACAGAGACAGAGACAGAGACAGAGACAGAGACAGAGACAGAGACAGAGACAGAGACAGAGACGGAGACGGAGACAGAGACACAGACAGAGGCACAGACAGAGACAGAGACAGAGACAGCGACAGAGACACAGACAGCGGCAGAGACGGCGACAGAGGCAGAGACACAGACAGAGACAGAGACAGAGACCGAGACAGAGACAGAGACAGAGACAGATACAGAGACAGAGACAGAGACAGAGACAGCGACAGAGACGGAGACAGAGACACAGACAGAGACAGAGAGAGCGACAGAAACAGAGGGGCAGGAGACACGGACGGAGACAAAGACGGAGACAAAGACGGTGACAAAGACGGAGACAAAGAGGGACACGAAGAGGAAGACGGCGACGGAGACAAAGACGGAGACAAAGGCGGAGGCAAAGATGGCGACACAGACGGAGACAAATACGGAGACAAAGAGGGAGGCAAAGACGGAGACAAAGACGGAGACAAAGATGGAGACACAGACGGAGACAAATACGGAGACAAAGACAGAGACAAAGACGGAGACAAAGACGAAGACAGAGACGCAGACAGAGTCCGATACAGAGACAGAGACAGAGACACAGACACAGACAGAGACAGAGACAGAGACAGGGACAGAGACAGAGACAGACACTGAGACAGAGACACAGAGACAGAGACACTGAGACAGAGACACAGAGGCACAGAGACAGGGACACAGAGGCCGAGACCCAGAGACAGAGACACAGAGACAGAGACACAGAGACAGAGAAACAGAGACAGAGACAGAGGCAGAGACAGAGACAGAGACAGAGACAGAGACTGAGACAGAGACAGAGATGGAGCCAATGACACAGACAGAGACAGACACAGAGACAGAGACAGAGACAGAGACAGAGACAGAGACTGAGACAGAGACAGAGATGGAGCCAATGACACAGACAGAGACAGAGACGGAGACGGAGACAGAGACAGGGACAGAGACAGAGGCAGAGACAGAGACAGAGACAGAGACAGAGACAAAGACAGAGGCGCAGGAGACAAAGACAGAGCCACAGACAGAGACAGAGGCAGAGACAGAGACAGAGGCAGGACACAGACAGAGACAGAGACAGAGACAGAGACAGAGACAGAGACAGAGACAGAGACAGAGACAGAGACAGAGACAGAGACAGAGACAGAGACAGAGACAGAGACAGAGACTGAGACAGAGACAGAGATGGACACAGAGACAGAGACAGCGGCGGTTACAGAGACAGAGACAGGGACAGAGTCAGAGACAGAGACAGAGACAGCGACAGAGACACAGACAGCGGCAGAGACAGAGACAGAGACAGAGACAGAGACAGAGGGGCAGGAGACGTGGACGGAGACAAAGACGGAGACAAAGACGGTGACAAAGACGGAGACAAAGACGGAGACGAAGAGAAAGACGACGACGGAGACAAAGACGGAGACAAAGGCGGTGACAAAAATGGAGACACAGACAGAGACAAATACGGAGACAAAGACGAAGGCAAAGACGGAGACAACGACGGAGACAAATATGGAGACACAGACGGAGACAAATACGGAGACAAAGACGGTGACAAAGACGGAGGCAAAGACGGAGACGAAGAGGAAGACGACGACGGAGACAAAGACGGAGACAAGGGCGGAGACGAAGATGGAGACACAGACGGAGACAAATACGGAGACAAAGACGGAGGCAAAGACGGAGACAAAGACGGAGACAAAGATGGAGACACAGACGGAGGCAAATACGGAGACAAAGACGGTGACAAAGACGGAGGCAAAGTCGGAGACGAAGAGGAAGACGACGACGGAGACAAAGACGTAGACAAAGGCGGAGACAAATCTGGAGACACAGACGGACACAAATACGGAGACAAAGACAGGTACAAAGACGGAGACAGAGACAGAGACAGAGACGGAGACGGAGACGGAGACGGAGACGGAGACAGAAACAGAGACAGAGACAGAGACAGAGACAGAGACAGAGACAGAGACAGAGACAGAGACAGAGACTGAGACAGAGACAGAGATGGAGCCAATGACAGAGACAGAGGCAGAGACGGAGACGGAGACAGAGACAGAGACAGAGACAGAAACGGGGACAGAGACAGAGACAGAGACAGAGACAGAGACAGAGACAGAGACTGGGACAGAGACAAAGACAGAGCCACAGACAGAGACAGAGAGAGCGACAGAAACAGAGGGGCAGGAGACACGGACGGAGACAAAGACGGAGACAAAGACGGACACGAAGAGGAAGACGGCGACGGAGACAAAGACGGAGACAAAGGCGGAGGCAAAGATGGCGACACAGACAGAGACAAATATGGAGACAAAGAGGGAGGCAAAGACGGAGACAAAGACGGAGACAAAGGCGTAGACAAAGGCGGAGACAAACACGGAGACAAAGACGGTGACAAAGACGGAGACAAAGACGGAGACGAAGAGGAAGACGACGGCGGAGACAAAGACGGTGACAAAGACGGAGACAACGACGGATACAAAGACAGAGACAGAGACAGAGGCTGCGGCGGATACGGAGACAGAGACAGGGACAGAGACAGAGACAGAGACAGAGACAGAGACAGGGACAGAGACAGAGACAGAGACGGAGACAGAGACACAGACAGAGACAGAGAGGGCGACAGAAACAGAGGGGCAGGAGACACGGACGTAGACAAAGACGGAGACAAAGACGGTGACAAAGACGGAGACAAAGACGGACACGAAGAGGAAGACGGCGACGGAGACAAAGGCGGAGGCAAAGATGGCGACACAGACGGAGAAAAATACGGAGACAAAGAGGGAGGCAAAGACGGAGACAAAGACGGAGACAAAGATGGAGACACAGACGGAGACAAATACGGAGACAAAGACAGAGACAAAGACGGAGACAAAGACGGAGACAGAGACGGAGACAGAGTCCGATACAGAGACAGAGACAGAGACACAGACACAGACAGAGACAGAGACAAATACAGAGACAGGGACAGAGACAGAGACAGAGGCAGAGACAGAGACAGAGACAGAAAGAGAGACAGAGAGAGAGACAGAGACAGAGACAGAGACAGAGACAGAGACAGAGATGGAGACAGAGACAGAGACAGAGACAGAGACAGGGACATAGACGGAGACAGAGACACAGACAGAGACATAGACGGAGACAAAGACGGAGACAAAGACGTAGACAAAGACGTAGACAGAGACGGAGACAAAGACGGACACAAAGACGGAGACGAACAGGACGACGACGACGGAGACAAAGACGGATACAAAGGCGGAGACAAAGATGGAGACACAGACGGAGACAAATACGGAGACAAAGACGGAGGCAAAGACGGAGACAAAGACGAAGACAAAGACGGAGACGAAGTCCGATACAGAGACAGCGACAGAGACAGAGGCAGAGACAGAGACAGAGACAGAGCCAGAGACAGAGATAGAGACTGAGACAGAGACAGAGATGGAGCCAATGACACAGACAGAGACAGAGACGGAGACGGAGACAGAGACAGGGACAGAGACAGAGACAGAGACAGAGACAGAGACAGAGACAGAGACAGAGACAGAGACAGAGACTGAGACAGAGACAGAGATGGAGCCAATGACACAGACAGAGATAGAGACGGAGACGGAGACAGAGACAGAGACAGGGACAGAGACAGAGGCAGAGACAGAGACAGAGACAGAGACAAAGACAGAGGCGCATGAGACAAAGACAGAGCCACAGACAGAGACAGAGGCAGGACACAGACAGAGACAGAGACAGAGACAGAGACAGAGACAGGGACAGAGACAGAGACAGAGACAGAGACAGAGACAGAGACAGAGACTGAGACAGAGACAGAGATGGAGCCAATGACAGAGACAGAGACAGAGATGGAGACGGAGACAGAGACACAGACAGCGGCAGAGACGGAGACAGAGGCAGAGAAACAGACATAGACATAGACAGAGACAACGACAGAGGCACAGACAGCGGCAGAGACGGAGACAGAGGCAGAGACACAGACAGAGACAGAGACAGAGACAGAGACTGAGACAGAGACAGAGATGGACACAGAGACAGAGACTGAGACAGAGACAGAGATGGAGCCAATGACACAGACAGAGACAGAGACGGAGACGGAGACAGAGACAGGGACAGAGACAGAGGCAGAGACAGAGACAGAGACAGAGACAAAGACAGAGGCGCATGAGACACAGACAGAGACACAGACAAAGACAGAGACAAGGACAGCGACAGAGACACAGACAGCGGCAGAGACGGCGACAGAGGCAGAGACACAGACAGAGACAGAGACAGAGACGGAGACAGAGACACAGACAGAGACAGAGAGAGCGACAGAAACAGAGGGGCAGGAGACACGGACGGAGACATAGACGGAGACAAAGACGGTGACAAAGACGGAGACAAAGACGGACACGAAGAGGAAGACGGCGACGGAGAAAAGGACGGAGACAAAGGCGGAGGCAAAGATGGCGACACAGACGGAGAAAAATACGGAGACAAAGAGGGAGGCAAAGACGGAGACAAAGACGGAGACAAAGATGGAGACACAGACGGAGACAAATACGGAGACAAAGACAGAGACAAAGACGGAGACAAAGACGGAGACAGAGACGGAGACAGAGTCCGATACAGAGACAGAGACAGAGACACAGACACAGACAGAGACAGAGACAAAGACAGAGACAGGGACAGAGACAGAGACAGAGGCAGAGACAGAGACAGAGACTGAGACAGAGCCAGAGATGGAGCCAATGACAGAGACAGAGACAGAGACGGAGACGGAGACAGAGACAGGGACAGAGACAGAGGCAGAGACAGAGACAGAGAGAGAGACAGAGACAGAGACAGAGACAGAGACAGAGACAGAGATGGAGACAGAGACAGAGACAGAGACAGAGACAGGGACAGAGACGGAGACGGAGACAGAGACACAGACAGAGACATAGACGGAGACAAAGACGGAGACAAAGACGTAGACAAAGACGTAGACAGAGACGGAGACAAAGACGGAGACAAAGACGGAGACGAACAGGACGACGACGACGGAGACAAAGACGGAGACAAAGGCGGAGACAAAGATGGAGACACAGACGGAGACAAATACGGAGACAAAGACGGAGGCAAAGACGGAGACAAAGACGAAGACAAAGACGGAGACGAAGTCCGATACAGAGACAGAGACAGAGACAGAGGCAGAGACAGAAACAGAGACAGAGCCAGAGACAGAGATAGAGACAGAGACTGAGACAGAGACAGAGACAGAGGGGCAGGAGACGTGGACGGAGAAAAAGACGGAGACAAAGTCGGAGACAAAGACGGAGACAAAGACGGTGACATAGACGGAGACAAAGACGGAGACGAAGAGGAAGACGAGGACGGAGACAAAGACGGAGACAAAGACGCAGACAAAGATGGAGACAAAGACAGAGACAGAGCCAGAGACAGAGACAGAGACAGAGACAGGCACAGAGACGGAGACAAAGACGGGGACAGAGACAGAGGCAGGGACAGGGACAGAGACCGATGCAGAGGCAGAGACAGAGACATAGACACAGACAGAGACAGAGACAGAGACAGAGGCGCATGAGACAAAGGCCGAGACAGGGGGGCAGGAGACATGGACGGAGACAAAGACGGACACAAAGACGTAGACAAAGGCGGAGACAAACATGGAGACAAAGACGGTGACAAAGACGGACACAAAGACGGAGACAAAGAGGAAGACGACGGCGGAGACAAAGACGGTGACAAAGACGGAGACAAAGACGGATACAAAGACAGAGACAGAGACAGAGACAGTGGCAGAGACAGAGACAGAGACAGATACAGGGACAGAGACAGAGACAGAGACAGAGACAGAGACAGAGACAGAGACAGAGACTGAGACAGAGACTGAGATGGAGCCAAGGCCAGAGACAGAGACAGAGACGGAGACGGAGACAGAGACAGAGACAGAGACAGAGACAGAGACAGAGACGGAGACAGAGACAGAGACAGAGACAGGGACAAAGACAGAGGCAGAGACAGAGACATAGACAGAGACAGATACAGAGACAGAGATGGAGACAGAGACAAAGGCAGAGACCGATACAGAGGCAGAGACACAGACAGAGACAGAGACAGAGACAGACGCGCATGAGACAACGACCGAGACAGAGGGGCAGGAAACACGGACGGAGACAAAGACGGAGACAAAGACGGAGGCAAAGACGGAGACAAAGACGGAGACAAAGATGGAGGCAAAGACAGAGACAAAGACGGAGACAAAGAGGAAGACGACGACGAAGACAAAGACGGAGACAGAGTCCGATACAGAGACAGAGACAGAGACAGAGACGGAGACAGAGTTAGAGACAGAGACAGAGACAGAGACAGAGACAGAGACAGATACAGAGGGGCAGGAGAAGTGGACGGAGACAAAGACGGAGACAAAGACGGTGACAAAGACGGAGACAAAGACGGAGACGAAGAGGAAGACGACGACGGAGACAAAGACGTAGACAAAGACGGAGACAAATCTGGAGACACAGACGCACACAAATACGGAGACAAAGACAGGTACAAAGACGGAGACAGAGACAGAGACAGAGACAGACGCGCATGAGACAACGACCGAGACAGAGGGGCAGGAAACACGGACGGAGACAAAGACGGAGACAAAGACGGTGACAAAGACGGAGACAAAGACGGAGACAAAGACGGAGACAAAGACGGAGACAAAGGCGGAGACAAATCTGGAGACACAGACGGACACAAATACGGAGACAAAGACAGGTACAAAGACGGAGACAGAGACAGAGACAGAGACGGAGACGGAGACGGAGACGGAGACAGAAACAGAGACAGAGACAGAGACAGAGACAGAGACAGAGACAGAGACAGAGACAGAGACAGAGACAGAGACTGAGACAGAGACAGAGATGGAGCCAATGACAGAGACAGAGGCAGAGACGGAGACGGAGACAGAGACAGAGACAGAGACAGAAACGGGGACAGAGACAGAGACAGAGACAGAGACAGAGACAGAGACAGAGACTGGGACAGAGACAAAGACAGAGCCACAGACAGAGACAGAGAGAGCGACAGAAACAGAGGGGCAGGAGACACGGACGGAGACAAAGACGGAGACAAAGACTGTGACAAAGACGGAGACAAAGACGGACACGAAGAGGAAGACGGCGACGGAGACAAAGACGGAGACAAAGGCGGAGGCAAAGATGGCGACACAGACAGAGACAAATATGGAGACAAAGAGGGAGGCAAAGACGGAGACAAAGACGGAGACAAAGGCGTAGACAAAGGCGGAGACAAACACGGAGACAAAGACGGTGACAAAGACGGAGACAAAGACGGAGACGAAGAGGAAGACGACGGCGGAGACAAAGACGGTGACAAAGACGGAGACAACGACGGATACAAAGACAGAGACAGAGACAGAGGCTGCGGCGGATACGGAGACAGAGACAGGGACAGAGACAGAGACAGAGACAGAGACAGAGACAGGGACAGAGACAGAGACAGAGACGGAGACAGAGACACAGACAGAGACAGAGAGGGCGACAGAAACAGAGGGGCAGGAGACACGGACGGAGACAAAGACGGAGACAAAGACGGTGACAAAGACGGAGACAAAGACGGACACGAAGAGGAAGACGGCGACGGAGACAAAGACGGAGACAAAGGCGGAGGCAAAGATGGCGACACAGACGGAGAAAAATACGGAGACAAAGAGGGAGGCAAAGACGGAGACAAAGACGGAGACAAAGATGGAGACACAGACGGAGACAAATACGGAGACAAAGACAGAGACAAAGACGGAGACAAAGACGGAGACAGAGACGGAGACAGAGTCCGATACAGAGACAGAGACAGAGACACAGACACAGACAGAGACAGAGACAAAGACAGAGACAGGGACAGAGACAGAGACAGAGGCAGAGACAGAGACAGAGACAGAAAGAGAGACAGAGAGAGAGACAGAGACAGAGACAGAGACAGAGACAGAGACAGAGACAGAGATGGAGACAGAGACAGAGACAGAGACAGAGACAGAGACAGGGACATAGACGGAGACAGAGACACAGACAGAGACATAGACGGAGACAAAGACGGAGACAAAGACGGAGACGAACAGGACGACGACGACGGAGACAAAGACGGATACAAAGGCGGAGACAAAGATGGAGACACAGACGGAGACAAATACGGAGACAAAGACGGAGGCAAAGACGGAGACAAAGACGAAGACAAAGACGGAGACGAAGTCCGATACAGAGACAGAGACAGAGACAGAGGCAGAGACAGAGACAGAGACAGAGCCAGAGACAGAGATAGAGACTGAGACAGAGACAGAGATGGAGCCAATGACACAGACAGAGACAGAGACGGAGACGGAGACAGAGACAGGGACAGAGACAGAGACAGAGACAGAGACAGAGACAGAGACAGAGACAGAGACAGAGACAGAGACAGAGACAGAGACTGAGACAGAGACAGAGATGGAGCCAATGACACAGACAGAGACAGAGACGGAGACGGAGACAGAGACAGAGACAGGGACAGAGACAGAGGCAGAGACAGAGACAGAGACAGAGACAAAGACAGAGGCGCATGAGACAAAGACAGAGCCACAGACAGAGACAGAGGCAGAGACAGAGACAGAGGCAGGACACAGACAGAGACAGATACAGAGACAGAGACAGAGACAGGGACAGAGACAGAGACAGAGACAGAGACAGAGACAGAGACAGAGACAGAGACAGAGACTGAGACAGAGACAGAGATGGAGCCAATGACAGAGACAGAGACAGAGATGGAGACGGAGACAGAGACACAGACAGCGGCAGAGACGGAGACAGAGGCAGAGAAACAGACATAGACATAGACAGAGACAACGACAGAGGCACAGACAGCGGCAGAGACGGAGACAGAGGCAGAGACACAGACAGAGACAGAGACAGAGACAGAGACTGAGACAGAGACAGAGATGGACACAGAGACAGAGACTGAGACAGAGACAGAGATGGAGCCAATGACACAGACAGAGACAGAGACGGAGACGGAGACAGAGACAGGGACAGAGACAGAGGCAGAGACAGAGACAGAGACAGAGACAAAGACAGAGGCGCATGAGACACAGACAGAGACACAGACAAAGACAGAGACAAGGACAGCGACAGAGACACAGACAGCGGCAGAGACGGCGACAGAGGCAGAGACACAGACAGAGACAGAGACAGAGACGGAGACAGAGACACAGACAGAGACAGAGAGAGCGACAGAAACAGAGGGGCAGGAGACACGGACGGAGACATAGACGGAGACAAAGACGGAGACAAAGACGGAGACGAAGAGGAAGACGAGGACGGAGACAAAGACGGAGACATAGACGGAGACAAAGATGGAGACAAAGACAGAGACAGAGCCAGAGACAGAGACAGAGACAGAGACAGGGACAGAGACGGAGACAAAGACGGGGACAGAGACAGAGGCAGAGACAGAGACAGAGACGGAGACGGAGACAGAGACGGGGACAGAGACAGAGGCAGAGGCAGAGGCAGAGACAGAGACAGAGACAGAGACAGAGACAGAGACAGAGACAGAGACAGAGACAGAGACAGAGACAGAGACAGAGACAGAGACAGAGGGGCAGGAGACGTGGACGGAGACAAAGACGGAGACAAAGACGGTGACAAAGACGGACACAAAGACGGAGACAAAGAGGAAGACGACGGCGGAGACAAAGACGGTGACAAAGACGGAGACAAAGACGGATACAAAGACAGAGACAGAGACAGAGACAGAGGCAGAGACAGAGACAGAGACAGATACAGGGACAGAGACAGAGACAGAGACAGAGACAGAGACAGAGACAGAGACAGAGACTGAGACAGAGACTGAGATGGAGCCAAGGACAGAGACAGAGACAGAGACGGAGACGGAGACAGAGACAGAGACAGAGACAGAGACAGAGACAGAGACGGAGACAGAGACAGAGACAGAGACAGGGACAAAGACAGAGGCAGAGACAGAGACATAGACAGAGACAGATACAGAGACAGAGATGGAGACAGAGACAAAGGCAGAGACCGATACAGAGGCAGAGACACAGACAGAGACAGAGACAGAGACAGACGCGCATGAGACAACGACCGAGACAGAGGGGCAGGAAACACGGACGGAGACAAAGACGGAGACAAAGACGGAGGCAAAGACGGAGACAAAGACGGAGACAAAGATGGAGGCAAAGACAGAGACAAAGACGGAGACAAAGAGGAAGACGACGACGAAGACAAAGACGGAGACAGAGTCCGATACAGAGACAGAGACAGAGACAGAGACGGAGACAGAGTTAGAGACAGAGACAGAGACAGAGACAGAGACAGAGACAGAGACAGAGGGGCAGGAGACGTGGACGGAGACAAAGACGGAGACAAAGACGGTGACAAAGACGGAGACAAAGACGGAGACGAAGAGGAAGACGACGACGGAGACAAAGACGTAGACAAAGACGGAGACAAATCTGGAGACACAGACGCACACAAATACGGAGACAAAGACAGGTACAAAGACGGAGACAGAGACAGAGACAGAGACGGCGGAGACGGAGACGGAGGCAGAGACAGGGACAGAGACAGAGGCAGAGACAGAGACAGAGACAGGGACAGAGACAGAGACAGAGACAGGGACAGGGACAGAGACAGAGACAGAGACAGAGACAGAGACAGAGACAGAGACAGAGATAGAGACAGAGACAGAGATAGAGACAAAGACCGAGACAGAGACAGAGACAGAGACAGAGACAGAGACAGAGCCAAAGGCAGAGACCGATACAGAGGCAGAGACAGAGACAGAGACACAGACAGAGACAGAGACAGAGACAGACGCGCATGAGACAACGACCGAGACAGAGGGGCAGGAAACACGGACGGAGACAAAGACGGAGACAAAGACGGTGACAAAGACGGAGACAAAGACGGAGACAAAGACGGAGACAAAGACGGAGACAAAGGCGGAGACAAATCTGGAGACACAGACGGACACAAATACGGAGACAAAGACAGGTACAAAGACGGAGACAGAGACAGAGACAGAGACAGAGACAGAGACAGAGACAGAGACAGAGACAGAGACTGGGACAGAGACAAAGACAGAGCCACAGACAGAGACAGAGAGAGCGACAGAAACAGAGGGGCAGGAGACACGGACGGAGACAAAGACGGAGACAAAGACTGTGACAAAGACGGAGACAAAGACGGACACGAAGAGGAAGACGGCGACGGAGACAAAGACGGAGACAAAGGCGGAGGCAAAGATGGCGACACAGACAGAGACAAATATGGAGACAAAGAGGGAGGCAAAGACGGAGACAAAGACGGAGACAAAGGCGTAGACAAAGGCGGAGACAAACACGGAGACAAAGACGGTGACAAAGACGGAGACAAAGACGGAGACGAAGAGGAAGACGACGGCGGAGACAAAGACGGTGACAAAGACGGAGACAACGACGGATACAAAGACAGAGACAGAGACAGAGGCTGCGGCGGATACGGAGACAGAGACAGGGACAGAGACAGAGACAGAGACAGAGACAGAGACAGGGACAGAGACAGAGACAGAGACGGAGACAGAGACACAGACAGAGACAGAGAGGGCGACAGAAACAGAGGGGCAGGAGACACGGACGGAGACAAAGACGGAGACAAAGACGGTGACAAAGACGGAGACAAAGACGGACACGAAGAGGAAGACGGCGACGGAGACAAAGACGGAGACAAAGGCGGAGGCAAAGATGGCGACACAGACGGAGAAAAATACGGAGACAAAGAGGGAGGCAAAGACGGAGACAAAGACGGAGACAAAGATGGAGACACAGACGGAGACAAATACGGAGACAAAGACAGAGACAAAGACGGAGACAAAGACGGAGACAGAGACGGAGACAGAGTCCGATACAGAGACAGAGACAGAGACACAGACACAGACAGAGACAGAGACAAAGACAGAGACAGGGACAGAGACAGAGACAGAGGCAGAGACAGAGACAGAGACAGAAAGAGAGACAGAGAGAGAGACAGAGACAGAGACAGAGACAGAGACAGAGACAGGGACATAGACGGAGACAGAGACACAGACAGAGACATAGACGGAGACAAAGACGGAGACAAAGACGGAGACGAACAGGACGACGACGACGGAGACAAAGACGGATACAAAGGCGGAGACAAAGATGGAGACACAGACGGAGACAAATACGGAGACAAAGACGGAGGCAAAGACGGAGACAAAGACGAAGACAAAGACGGAGACGAAGTCCGATACAGAGACAGAGGCAGAGACAGAGGCAGAGACAGAGACAGAGACAGAGCCAGAGACAGAGATAGTGACTGAGACAGAGACAGAGATGGAGCCAATGACACAGACAGAGACAGAGACGGAGACGGAGACAGAGACAGGGACAGAGACAGAGACAGAGACAGAGACAGAGACAGAGACAGAGACAGAGACAGAGACAGAGACAGAGACAGAGACTGAGACAGAGACAGAGATGGAGCCAATGACACAGACAGAGACAGAGACGGAGACGGAGACAGAGACAGAGACAGGGACAGAGACAGAGGCAGAGACAGAGACAGAGACAGAGACAAAGACAGAGGCGCATGAGACAAAGACAGAGCCACAGACAGAGACAGAGGCAGAGACAGAGACAGAGGCAGGACACAGACAGAGACAGATACAGAGACAGAGACAGAGACAGGGACAGAGACAGAGACAGAGACAGAGACAGAGACAGAGACAGAGACTGAGACAGAGACAGAGATGGAGCCAATGACAGAGACAGAGACAGAGATGGAGACGGAGACAGAGACACAGACAGCGGCAGAGACGGAGACAGAGGCAGAGAAACAGACATAGACATAGACAGAGACAACGACAGAGGCACAGACAGCGGCAGAGACGGAGACAGAGGCAGAGACACAGACAGAGACAGAGACAGAGACAGAGACTGAGACAGAGACAGAGATGGACACAGAGACAGAGACTGAGACAGAGACAGAGATGGAGCCAATGACACAGACAGAGACAGAGACGGAGACGGAGACAGAGACAGGGACAGAGACAGAGGCAGAGACAGAGACAGAGACAGAGACAGAGACAGAGACAGAGACAGAGACTGAGACAGAGACTGAGATGGAGCCAAGGACAGAGACAGAGACAGAGACGGAGACGGAGACAGAGACAGAGACAGAGACAGAGACAGAGACAGAGACGGAGACAGAGACAGAGACAGAGACAGGGACAAAGACAGAGGCAGAGACAGAGACATAGACAGAGACAGATACAGAGACAGAGATGGAGACAGAGACAAAGGCAGAGACCGATACAGAGGCAGAGACACAGACAGAGACAGAGACAGAGACAGACGCGCATGAGACAACGACCGAGACAGAGGGGCAGGAAACACGGACGGAGACAAAGACGGAGACAAAGACGGAGGCAAAGACGGAGACAAAGACGGAGACAAAGATGGAGGCAAAGACAGAGACAAAGACGGAGACAAAGAGGAAGACGACGACGAAGACAAAGACGGAGACAGAGTCCGATACAGAGACAGAGACAGAGACAGAGACGGAGACAGAGTTAGAGACAGAGACAGAGACAGAGACAGAGACAGAGACAGAGACAGAGGGGCAGGAGACGTGGACGGAGACAAAGACGGAGACAAAGACGGTGACAAAGACGGAGACAAAGACGGAGACGAAGAGGAAGACGACGACGGAGACAAAGACGTAGACAAAGACGGAGACAAATCTGGAGACACAGACGCACACAAATACGGAGACAAAGACAGGTACAAAGACGGAGACAGAGACAGAGACAGAGACAGACGCGCATGAGACAACGACCGAGACAGAGGGGCAGGAAACACGGACGGAGACAAAGACGGAGACAAAGACGGTGACAAAGACGGAGACAAAGACGGAGACAAAGACGGAGACAAAGACGGAGACAAAGGCGGAGACAAATCTGGAGACACAGACGGACACAAATACGGAGACAAAGACAGGTACAAAGACGGAGACAGAGACAGAGACAGAGACGGAGACGGAGACGGAGACGGAGACAGAAACAGAGACAGAGACAGAGACAGAGACAGAGACAGAGACAGAGACAGAGACAGAGACAGAGACAGAGACTGAGACAGAGACAGAGATGGAGCCAATGACAGAGACAGAGGCAGAGACGGAGACGGAGACAGAGACAGAGACAGAGACAGAAACGGGGACAGAGACAGAGACAGAGACAGAGACAGAGACAGAGACAGAGACTGGGACAGAGACAAAGACAGAGCCACAGACAGAGACAGAGAGAGCGACAGAAACAGAGGGGCAGGAGACACGGACGGAGACAAAGACGGAGACAAAGACTGTGACAAAGACGGAGACAAAGACGGACACGAAGAGGAAGACGGCGACGGAGACAAAGACGGAGACAAAGGCGGAGGCAAAGATGGCGACACAGACAGAGACAAATATGGAGACAAAGAGGGAGGCAAAGACGGAGACAAAGACGGAGACAAAGGCGTAGACAAAGGCGGAGACAAACACGGAGACAAAGACGGTGACAAAGACGGAGACAAAGACGGAGACGAAGAGGAAGACGACGGCGGAGACAAAGACGGTGACAAAGACGGAGACAACGACGGATACAAAGACAGAGACAGAGACAGAGGCTGCGGCGGATACGGAGACAGAGACAGGGACAGAGACAGAGACAGAGACAGAGACAGAGACAGGGACAGAGACAGAGACAGAGACGGAGACAGAGACACAGACAGAGACAGAGAGGGCGACAGAAACAGAGGGGCAGGAGACACGGACGGAGACAAAGACGGAGACAAAGACGGTGACAAAGACGGAGACAAAGACGGACACGAAGAGGAAGACGGCGACGGAGACAAAGACGGAGACAAAGGCGGAGGCAAAGATGGCGACACAGACGGAGAAAAATACGGAGACAAAGAGGGAGGCAAAGACGGAGACAAAGACGGAGACAAAGATGGAGACACAGACGGAGACAAATACGGAGACAAAGACAGAGACAAAGACGGAGACAAAGACGGAGACAGAGACGGAGACAGAGTCCGATACAGAGACAGAGACAGAGACACAGACACAGACAGAGACAGAGACAAAGACAGAGACAGGGACAGAGACAGAGACAGAGGCAGAGACAGAGACAGAGACAGAAAGAGAGACAGAGAGAGAGACAGAGACAGAGACAGAGACAGAGACAGAGACAGAGATGGAGACAGAGACAGAGACAGAGACAGAGACAGAGACAGGGACATAGACGGAGACAGAGACACAGACAGAGACATAGACGGAGACAAAGACGGAGACAAAGACGGAGACGAACAGGACGACGACGACGGAGACAAAGACGGATACAAAGGCGGAGACAAAGATGGAGACACAGACGGAGACAAATACGGAGACAAAGACGGAGGCAAAGACGGAGACAAAGACGAAGACAAAGACGGAGACGAAGTCCGATACAGAGACAGAGACAGAGACAGAGGCAGAGACAGAGACAGAGACAGAGCCAGAGACAGAGATAGAGACTGAGACAGAGACAGAGATGGAGCCAATGACACAGACAGAGACAGAGACGGAGACGGAGACAGAGACAGGGACAGAGACAGAGACAGAGACAGAGACAGAGACAGAGACAGAGACAGAGACAGAGACAGAGACAGAGACAGAGACAGAGACAGAGACTGAGACAGAGACAGAGATGGAGCCAATGACACAGACAGAGACAGAGACGGAGACGGAGACAGAGACAGAGACAGGGACAGAGACAGAGGCAGAGGCAGAGACAGAGACAGAGACAGAGACAAAGACAGAGGCGCATGAGACAAAGACAGAGCCACAGACAGAGACAGAGGCAGAGACAGAGACAGAGGCAGGACACAGACAGAGACAGATACAGAGACAGAGACAGAGACAGAGACAGGGACAGAGACAGAGACAGAGACAGAGACAGAGACAGAGACAGAGACTGAGACAGAGACAGAGATGGAGCCAATGACAGAGACAGAGACAGAGATGGAGACGGAGACAGAGACACAGACAGCGGCAGAGACGGAGACAGAGGCAGAGAAACAGACATAGACATAGACAGAGACAACGACAGAGGCACAGACAGCGGCAGAGACGGAGACAGAGGCAGAGACACAGACAGAGACAGAGACAGAGACAGAGACAGAGACTGAGACAGAGACAGAGATGGACACAGAGACAGAGACTGAGACAGAGACAGAGATGGAGCCAATGACACAGACAGAGACAGAGACGGAGACGGAGACAGAGACAGGGACAGAGACAGAGGCAGAGACAGAGACAGAGACAGAGACAAAGACAGAGGCGCATGAGACACAGACAGAGACACAGACAAAGACAGAGACAAGGACAGCGACAGAGACACAGACAGCGGCAGAGACGGCGACAGAGGCAGAGACACAGACAGAGACAGAGACAGAGACGGAGACAGAGACACAGACAGAGACAGAGAGAGCGACAGAAACAGAGGGGCAGGAGACACGGACGGAGACATAGACGGAGACAAAGACGGAGACAAAGACGGAGACGAAGAGGAAGACGAGGACGGAGACAAAGACGGAGACATAGACGGAGACAAAGATGGAGACAAAGACAGAGACAGAGCCAGAGACAGAGACAGAGACAGAGACAGGGACAGAGACGGAGACAAAGACGGGGACAGAGACAGAGGCAGAGACAGAGACAGAGACGGAGACGGAGACAGAGACGGGGACAGAGACAGAGGCAGAGGCAGAGGCAGAGACAGAGACAGAGACAGAGACAGAGACAGAGACAGAGACAGAGACAGAGACAGAGACAGAGACAGAGACAGAGACAGAGGGGCAGGAGACGTGGACGGAGACAAAGACGGAGACAAAGACGGTGACAAAGACGGACACAAAGACGGAGACAAAGAGGAAGACGACGGCGGAGACAAAGACGGTGACAAAGACGGAGACAAAGACGGATACAAAGACAGAGACAGAGACAGAGACAGAGGCAGAGACAGAGACAGAGACAGATACAGGGACAGAGACAGAGACAGAGACAGAGACAGAGACAGAGACAGAGACAGAGACTGAGACAGAGACTGAGATGGAGCCAAGGACAGAGACAGAGACAGAGACGGAGACGGAGACAGAGACAGAGACAGAGACAGAGACAGAGACAGAGACGGAGACAGAGACAGAGACAGAGACAGGGACAAAGACAGAGGCAGAGACAGAGACATAGACAGAGACAGATACAGAGACAGAGATGGAGACAGAGACAAAGGCAGAGACCGATACAGAGGCAGAGACACAGACAGAGACAGAGACAGAGACAGACGCGCATGAGACAACGACCGAGACAGAGGGGCAGGAAACACGGACGGAGACAAAGACGGAGACAAAGACGGAGGCAAAGACGGAGACAAAGACGAAGACAAAGATGGAGGCAAAGACAGAGACAAAGACGGAGACAAAGAGGAAGACGACGACGAAGACAAAGACGGAGACAGAGTCCGATACAGAGACAGAGACAGAGACAGAGACGGAGACAGAGTTAGAGACAGAGACAGAGACAGAGACAGAGACAGAGACAGAGACAGAGACAGAGGGGCAGGAGACGTGGACGGAGACAAAGACGGAGACAAAGACGGTGACAAAGACGGAGACAAAGACGGAGACGAAGAGGAAGACGACGACGGAGACAAAGACGTAGACAAAGACGGAGACAAATCTGGAGACACAGACGCACACAAATACGGAGACAAAGACAGGTACAAAGACGGAGACAGAGACAGAGACAGAGACAGACGCGCATGAGACAACGACCGAGACAGAGGGGCAGGAAACACGGACGGAGACAAAGACGGAGACAAAGACGGTGACAAAGACGGAGACAAAGACGGAGACAAAGACGGAGACAAAGACGGAGACAAAGGCGGAGACAAATCTGGAGACACAGACGGACACAAATACGGAGACAAAGACAGGTACAAAGACGGAGACAGAGACAGAGACAGAGACGGAGACGGAGACGGAGACGGAGACAGAAACAGAGACAGAGACAGAGACAGAGACAGAGACAGAGACAGAGACAGAGACAGAGACAGAGACAGAGACTGAGACAGAGACAGAGATGGAGCCAATGACAGAGACAGAGGCAGAGACGGAGACGGAGACAGAGACAGAGACAGAGACAGAAACGGGGACAGAGACAGAGACAGAGACAGAGACAGAGACAGAGACAGAGACTGGGACAGAGACAAAGACAGAGCCACAGACAGAGACAGAGAGAGCGACAGAAACAGAGGGGCAGGAGACACGGACGGAGACAAAGACGGAGACAAAGACTGTGACAAAGACGGAGACAAAGACGGACACGAAGAGGAAGACGGCGACGGAGACAAAGACGGAGACAAAGGCGGAGGCAAAGATGGCGACACAGACAGAGACAAATATGGAGACAAAGAGGGAGGCAAAGACGGAGACAAAGACGGAGACAAAGGCGTAGACAAAGGCGGAGACAAACACGGAGACAAAGACGGTGACAAAGACGGAGACAAAGACGGAGACGAAGAGGAAGACGACGGCGGAGACAAAGACGGTGACAAAGACGGAGACAACGACGGATACAAAGACAGAGACAGAGACAGAGGCTGCGGCGGATACGGAGACAGAGACAGGGACAGAGACAGAGACAGAGACAGAGACAGAGACAGGGACAGAGACAGAGACAGAGACGGAGACAGAGACACAGACAGAGACAGAGAGGGCGACAGAAACAGAGGGGCAGGAGACACGGACGGAGACAAAGACGGAGACAAAGACGGTGACAAAGACGGAGACAAAGACGGACACGAAGAGGAAGACGGCGACGGAGACAAAGACGGAGACAAAGGCGGAGGCAAAGATGGCGACACAGACGGAGAAAAATACGGAGACAAAGAGGGAGGCAAAGACGGAGACAAAGACGGAGACAAAGATGGAGACACAGACGGAGACAAATACGGAGACAAAGACAGAGACAAAGACGGAGACAAAGACGGAGACAGAGACGGAGACAGAGTCCGATACAGAGACAGAGACAGAGACACAGACACAGACAGAGACAGAGACAAAGACAGAGACAGGGACAGAGACAGAGACAGAGGCAGAGACAGAGACAGAGACAGAAAGAGAGACAGAGAGAGAGACAGAGACAGAGACAGAGACAGAGACAGAGACAGAGATGGAGACAGAGACAGAGACAGAGACAGAGACAGAGACAGGGACATAGACGGAGACAGAGACACAGACAGAGACATAGACGGAGACAAAGACGGAGACAAAGACGGAGACGAACAGGACGACGACGACGGAGACAAAGACGGATACAAAGGCGGAGACAAAGATGGAGACACAGACGGAGACAAATACGGAGACAAAGACGGAGGCAAAGACGGAGACAAAGACGAAGACAAAGACGGAGACGAAGTCCGATACAGAGACAGAGACAGAGACAGAGGCAGAGACAGAGACAGAGACAGAGCCAGAGACAGAGATAGAGACTGAGACAGAGACAGAGATGGAGCCAATGACACAGACAGAGACAGAGACGGAGACGGAGACAGAGACAGGGACAGAGACAGAGACAGAGACAGAGACAGAGACAGAGACAGAGACAGAGACAGAGACAGAGACAGAGACAGAGACAGAGACAGAGACTGAGACAGAGACAGAGATGGAGCCAATGACACAGACAGAGAC
Organism: Megachile willughbiella; assembly: GCA_945859595.2. Classification (NCBI taxonomy): domain Eukaryota; kingdom Metazoa; phylum Arthropoda; class Insecta; order Hymenoptera; family Megachilidae; genus Megachile; species Megachile willughbiella. Next base: position 162,837 of record CAMAOD020000223.1, on the reverse strand, counting down.
AGAGACGGAGACGGAGACAGAGACAGAGACAGGGACAGAGACAGAGGCAGAGACAGAGACAGAGACAGAGACAAAGACAGAGGCGCATGAGACAAAGACAGAGCCACAGACAGAGACAGAGGCAGAGACAGAGACAGAGGCAGGACACAGACAGAGACAGATACAGAGACAGAGACAGAGACAGGGACAGAGACAGAGACAGAGACAGAGACAGAGACAGAGACAGAGACTGAGACAGAGACAGAGATGGAGCCAATGACAGAGACAGAGACAGAGATGGAGACGGAGACAGAGACACAGACAGCGGCAGAGACGGAGACAGAGGCAGAGAAACAGACATAGACATAGACAGAGACAACGACAGAGGCACAGACAGCGGCAGAGACGGAGACAGAGGCAGAGACACAGACAGAGACAGAGACAGAGACAGAGACAGAGACTGAGACAGAGACAGAGATGGACACAGAGACAGAGACTGAGACAGAGACAGAGATGGAGCCAATGACACAGACAGAGACAGAGACGGAGACGGAGACAGAGACAGGGACAGAGACAGAGGCAGAGACAGAGACAGAGACAGAGACAAAGACAGAGGCGCATGAGACACAGACAGAGACACAGACAAAGACAGAGACAAGGACAGCGACAGAGACACAGACAGCGGCAGAGACGGCGACAGAGGCAGAGACACAGACAGAGACAGAGACAGAGACGGAGACAGAGACACAGACAGAGACAGAGAGAGCGACAGAAACAGAGGGGCAGGAGACACGGACGGAGACATAGACGGAGACAAAGACGGAGACAAAGACGGAGACGAAGAGGAAGACGAGGACGGAGACAAAGACGGAGACATAGACGGAGACAAAGATGGAGACAAAGACAGAGACAGAGCCAGAGACAGAGACAGAGACAGAGACAGGGACAGAGACGGAGACAAAGACGGGGACAGAGACAGAGGCAGAGACAGAGACAGAGACGGAGACGGAGACAGAGACGGGGACAGAGACAGAGGCAGAGGCAGAGACAGAGACAGAGACAGAGACAGAGACAGAGACAGAGACAGAGACAGAGACAGAGACAGAGACAGAGACAGAGACAGAGACAGAGGGGCAGGAGACGTGGACGGAGACAAAGACGGAGACAAAGACGGTGACAAAGACGGACACAAAGACGGAGACAAAGAGGAAGACGACGGCGGAGACAAAGACGGTGACAAAGACGGAGACAAAGACGGATACAAAGACAGAGACAGAGACAGAGACAGAGGCAGAGACAGAGACAGAGACAGATACAGGGACAGAGACAGAGACAGAGACAGAGACAGAGACAGAGACAGAGACAGAGACTGAGACAGAGACTGAGTTGGAGCCAAGGACAGAGACAGAGACAGAGACGGAGACGGAGACAGAGACAGAGACAGAGACAGAGACAGAGACAGAGACGGAGACAGAGACAGAGACAGAGACAGGGACAAAGACAGAGGCAGAGACAGAGACATAGACAGAGACAGATACAGAGACAGAGATGGAGACAGAGACAAAGGCAGAGACCGATACAGAGGCAGAGACACAGACAGAGACAGAGACAGAGACAGACGCGCATGAGACAACGACCGAGACAGAGGGGCAGGAAACACGGACGGAGACAAAGACGGAGACAAAGACGGAGGCAAAGACGGAGACAAAGACGGAGACAAAGATGGAGGCAAAGACAGAGACAAAGACGGAGACAAAGAGGAAGACGACGACGAAGACAAAGACGGAGACAGAGTCCGATACAGAGACAGAGACAGAGACAGAGACGGAGACAGAGTTAGAGACAGAGACAGAGACAGAGACAGAGACAGAGACAGAGACAGAGGGGCAGGAGACGTGGACGGAGACAAAGACGGAGACAAAGACGGTGACAAAGACGGACACAAAGACGGAGACGAAGAGGAAGACGACGACGGAGACAAAGACGTAGACAAAGACGGAGACAAATCTGGAGACACAGACGCACACAAATACGGAGACAAAGACAGGTACAAAGACGGAGACAGAGACAGAGACAGAGACGGCGGAGACGGAGACGGAGGCAGAGACAGGGACAGAGACAGAGGCAGAGACAGAGACAGAGACAGGGACAGAGACAGAGACAGAGACAGGGACAGGGACAGAGACAGAGACAGAGACAGAGACAGAGACAGAGACAGAGACAGAGATAGAGACAGAGACATAGATAGAGACAAAGACCGAGACAGAGACAGAGACAGAGACAGAGACAGAGCCAAAGGCAGAGACCGATACAGAGGCAGAGACAGAGACAGAGACACAGACAGAGACAGAGACAGAGACAGACGCGCATGAGACAACGACCGAGACAGAGGGGCAGGAAACACGGACGGAGACAAAGACGGAGACAAAGACGGTGACAAAGACGGAGACAAAGACGGAGACAAAGACGGAGACAAAGACGGAGACAAAGGCGGAGACAAAGGCGGAGACCAACACGGAGACAAAGACGGTGACAAAGACGGAGACAAAGACGGAGACGAAGAGGAAGACGACGGCGGAGACAAAGACGGTGACAAAGACGGAGACAACGACGGATACAAAGACAGAGACAGAGACAGAGGCTGCGGCGGATACGGAGACAGAGACAGGGACAGAGACAGAGACAGAGACAGAGACAGCGACAGGGACAGAGACAGAGACAGAGACGGAGACAGAGACACAGACAGAGACAGAGAGGGCGACAGAAACAGAGGGGCAGGAGACACGGACGGAGACAAAGACGGAGACAAAGACGGTGACAAAGACGGAGACAAAGACGGACACGAAGAGGAAGACGGCGACGGAGACAAAGACGGAGACAAAGGCGGAGGCAAAGATGGCGACACAGACGGAGAAAAATACGGAGACAAAGAGGGAGGCAAAGACGGAGACAAAGACGGAGACAAAGATGGAGACACAGACGGAGACAAATACGGAGACAAAGACAGAGACAAAGACGGAGACAAAGACGGAGACAGAGACGGAGACAGAGTCCGATACAGAGACAGAGACAGAGACACAGACACAGACAGAGACAGAGACAAAGACAGAGACAGGGCCAGAGACAGAGACAGAGGCAGAGACAGAGACAGAGACAGAAAGAGAGACAGAGAGAGAGACAGAGACAGAGACAGAGACAGAGACAGAGACAGAGATGGAGACAGAAACAGAGACAGAGACAGAGACAGGGACATAGACGGAGACAGAGACACAGACAGAGACATAGACGGAGACAAAGACGGAGACAAAGACGTAGACAAAGACGTAGACAGAGACGGAGACAAAGACGGAGACAAAGACGGAGACGAACAGGACGACGACGACGGAGACAAAGACGGATACAAAGGCGGAGACAAAGATGGAGACACAGACGGAGACAAATACGGAGACAAAGACGGAGGCAAAGACGGAGACAAAGACGAAGACAAAGACGGAGACGAAGTCCGATACAGAGACAGAGACAGAGACAGAGACAGAGGCAGAGACAGAGACAGAGACAGAGCCAGAGACAGAGGTAGAGACTACGACAGAGACAGAGACGGAGACGGAGACAGAGACAGGGACAGAGACAGAGACAGAGACAGAGACAGAGACAGAGACAGAGACAGAGACAGAGACAGAGACAGAGACTGAGACAGAGACAGAGATGGAGCCAATGACACAGACAGAGACAGAGACGGAGACGGAGACAGAGACAGAGACAGGGACAGAGACAGAGACAGAGACAGAGACAGAGACAGAGACTGAGACAGAGACAGAGATGGAGCCAATGACAGAGACAGACACAGAGATGGAGACGGAGACAGAGACACAGACAGCGGCAGAGACGGAGACAGAGGCAGAGAAACAGACATAGACATAGACAGAGACAACGACAGAGGCACAGACAGCGGCAGAGACGGAGACAGAGGCAGAGACACAGACAGAGACAGAAACAGAGACAGAGACTGAGACAGAGACAGAGATGGACACAGAGACAGAGACTGAGACAGAGACAGAGATGGAGCCAATGACACAGACAGAGACAGAGACGGAGACGGAGACAGAGACAGGGACAGAGACAGAGGCAGAGACAGAGACAGAGACAGAGACAAAGACAGAGGCGCATGAGACACAGACAGAGACACAGACAAAGACAGAGACAAGGACAGCGACAGAGACACAGACAGCGGCAGAGACGGCGACAGAGGCAGAGACACAGACAGAGACAGAGACAGAGACGGAGACAGAGACACAGACAGAGACAGAGAGAGCGACAGAAACAGAGGGGCAGGAGACACGGACGGAGACATAGACGGAGACAAAGACGGTGACAAAGACGGAGACAAAGACGGACACGAAGAGGAAGACGGCGACGGAGAAAAGGACGGAGACAAAGGCGGAGGCAAAGATGGCGACACAGACGGAGAAAAATACGGAGACAAAGAGGGAGGCAAAGACGGAGACAAAGACGGAGACAAAGATGGAGACACAGACGGAGACAAATACGGACACAAAGACAGAGACAAAGACGGAGACAAAGACGGAGACAGAGACGGAGACAGAGTCCGATACAGAGACAGAGACAGAGACACAGACACAGACAGAGACAGAGACAAAGACAGAGACAGGGACAGAGACAGAGACAGAGGCAGAGACAGAGACAGAGACAGAGACTGAGACAGAGCCAGAGATGGAGCCAATGACAGAGACAGAGACAGAGACGGAGACGGAGACAGAGACAGGGACAGAGACAGAGGCAGAGACAGAGACAGAGAGAGAGACAGAGACAGAGACAGAGACAGAGACAGAGACAGAGATGGAGACAGAGACAGAGACAGAGACAGAGACAGAGACAGGGACAGAGACGGAGACGGAGACAGAGACACAGACAGAGACATAGACGGAGACACAGACGGAGACAAATACGGAGACAAAGACGGAGGCAAAGACGGAGACAAAGACGAAGACAAAGACGGAAACGAAGTCCGATACAGAGACAGAGACAGAGACAGAGACAGAGGCAGAGACAGAAACAGAGACAGAGCCAGAGACAGAGATAGAGACAGAGACTGAGACAGAGACAGAGACAGAGGGGCAGGAGACGTGGACGGAGAAAAAGACGGAGACAAAGTCGGAGACAAAGACGGAGACAAAGACGGTGACATAGACGGAGACAAAGACGGAGACGAAGAGGAAGACGAGGACGGAGACAAAGACGGAGACAAAGACGCAGACAAAGATGGAGACAAAGACAGAGACAGAGCCAGAGACAGAGACAGAGACAGAGACAGGGACAGAGACGGAGACAAAGACGGGGACAGAGACAGAGGCAGGGACAGGGACAGAGACCGATGCAGAGGCATAGACAGAGACATAGACACAGACAGAGACAGAGACAGAGACAGAGGCGCATGAGACAAAGGCCGAGACAGGGGGGCAGGAGACATGGACGGAGACAAAGACGGACACAAAGACGTAGACAAAGGCGGAGACAAACATGGAGACAAAGACGGTGACAAAGACGGACACAAAGACGGAGACAAAGAGGAAGACGACGGCGGAGACAAAGACGGTGACAAAGACGGAGACAAAGACGGATACAAAGACAGAGACAGAGACAGAGACAGAGGCAGAGACAGAGACAGAGACAGATACAGGGACAGAGACAGAGACAGAGACAGAGACAGAGACAGAGACAGAGACAGAGACTGAGACAGAGACTGAGATGGAGCCAAGGACAGAGACAGAGACAGAGACGGAGACGGAAACAGAGACAGAGACAGAGACAGAGACAGAGACAGAGACGGAGACAGAGACAGAGACAGAGACAGGGACAAAGACAGAGGCAGAGACAGAGACATAGACAGAGACAGATACAGAGACAGAGATGGAGACAGAGACAAAGGCAGAGACCGATACAGAGGCAGAGACACAGACAGAGACAGAGACAGAGACAGACGCGCATGAGACAACGACCGAGACAGAGGGGCAGGAAACACGGACGGAGACAAAGACGGAGACAAAGACGGAGGCAAAGACGGAGACAAAGACGGAGACAAAGATGGAGGCAAAGACAGAGACAAAGACGGAGACAAAGAGGAAGACGACGACGAAGACAAAGACGGAGACAGAGTCCGATACAGAGACAGAGACAGAGACAGAGACGGAGACAGAGTTAGAGACAGAGACAGAGACAGAGACAGAGACAGAGACAGAGACAGAGGGGCAGGAGACGTGGACGGAGACAAGGACGGAGACAAAGACGGTGACAAAGACGGAGACAAGGACGGAGACGAAGAGGAAGACGACGACGGAGACAAAGACGTAGACAAAGACGGAGACAAATCTGGAGACACAGACGCACACAAATACGGAGACAAAGACAGGTACAAAGACGGAGACAGAGACAGAGACAGAGACGGCGGAGACGGAGACGGAGGCAGAGACAGGGACAGAGACAGAGGCAGAGACAGAGACAGAGACAGGGACAGAGACAGAGACAGAGACAGGGACAGGGACAGAGACAGAGACAGAGACAGAGACAGAGACAGAGACAGAGACAGAGATAGAGACAGAGACAGAGATAGAGACAAAGACCGAGACAGAGACAGAGACAGAGACAGAGACAGAGCCAAAGGCAGAGACCGATACAGAGGCAGAGACAGAGACAGAGACACAGACAGAGACAGAGACAGAGACAGACGCGCATGAGACAACGACCGAGACAGAGGGGCAGGAAACACGGACGGAGACAAAGACGGAGACAAAGACGGTGACAAAGACGGAGACAAAGACGGAGACAAGGACGGAGACAAAGGCGGAGACAAAGATGCAGACACAGACGGAGACACATACGGAGAAAAAGACGGAGGCAAAGACGGAGGCAAAGACGGAGACAAAGATGGAGACAAAGACAGAGATAAAGACGGAGACAAAGAGGAAGACGACGACGAAGACAAAGACGTAGACAAAGACGGAGACAAATCTGGAGACACAGACGCACACAAATACGGAGACAAAGACAGGTACAAAGACGGAGACAGAGACAGAGACAGAGACGGCGGAGACGGAGACGGAGGCAGAGACAGGGACAGAGACAGAGGCAGAGACAGAGACAGGGACAGAGACAGAGACAGAGACAGGGACAGGGACAGAGACAGAGACAGAGACAGAGACAGAGACAGAGACAGAGATAGAGACAGAGACAGAGATAGAGACAGAGACCGAGACAGAGACAGAGACAGAGACAGAGACAGAGCCAAAGGCAGAGACCGATACAGAGGCAGAGACAGAGACAGAGACACAGACAGAGACAGAGACAGAGACAGAGACAGACGCGCATGAGACAACGACCGAGACAGAGGGTCAGGAAACACGGACGGAGACAAAGACGGAGACAAAGACGGTGACAAAGACGGAGACAAAGACGGAGACAAGGACGGAGACAAAGGCGGAGACAAAGATGGAGACACAGACGGAGACACATACGGAGAAAAAGACGGAGGCAAAGACGGAGGCAAAGACGGAGGCAAAGACGGAGACAAAGATGGAGACAAAGACAGAGATAAAGACGGAGACAAAGAGGAAGACGACGACGAAGACAACGACGAAGACAGAGTCCGATACAGAGACAGAGACAGAGACAGAGACAGAGACAGAGACAGAGACAGAGACAGAGACAGAGACAGAGACAGAGACAGAGACAGAGACAGAGACGGAGACGGAGACAGAGACGGGGACAGAGACAGAGGCAGAGGCAGAGGCAGAGACAGAGACAGAGACAGAGACAGGGACAGAGACAGAGACAGAGATGGAGACAGAGACAGAGACTGAGACAGAGACAGAGATGGAGCCAATGACAGAGACAGAGACAGAGACGGAGACGGAGACAGAGACAGGGACAGAGACAGGGACAGAGACAGGAAAAGAGAGCGAGACGGAGACAGAGACAGAGGCAGCGACAGAGACGGAAACAGAGACAGAGACAGAGGCACAGACAGAGACACAGACAGAGACAAAGACAGAGGCGCATGAGACAAAGGCAGAGACCGATACTTAGACAGAGACAGAGGCAGACGCGCATGAGGCAACGACCGAGACAGAGGGGCAGGAGACACGGACGGAGACACAGACGGAGAGAAGGACGGAGACAAATACGGACACAAAGACGGTGACAGAGACCGAGACAGAGACAGAGACAGGGACAGAGACAGAGACAAAGACAGAGGCGCATGAGACAAAGACAGAGCCACAGACAGAGACAGAGGCAGAGACAGAGACAGTGGCAGGACAGAGACAGAGACAGAGATAGAGACAGAGACAGAGACAGAGACAGAGACAGAGACAGAGACAGAGACAGAGACAGAGACAGAGACTGAGACAGAGACAGAGATGGAGCCAATGACAGAGACAGAGACAGAGATGGAGACGGAGACAGAGACACAGACAGCGGCAGAGACGGAGACAGAGGCAGAGAAACAGACATAGACATAGACAGAGACAACGACAGAGGCACAGACAGCGGCAGAGACGGAGACAGATGCAGAGACACAGACAGAGACAGAGACAGAGACAGAGACTCAGACAGAGACAGAGATGGACACAGAGACAGAGACAGCGGCGGATACAGAGACAGAGACAGGGACAGAGACAGAGACAGAGACAGAGACAGAGACAGAGACAGGGACAGAGACAGAGATAGAGACGGAGACAGAGACACAGACAGAGACAGAGAGAGCGACAAAAACACAGGGGCAGGAGACACGGACGGAGACAAAGACGGAGACAAAGACGGTGACATAGACGGAGACAAAGACGGACACGAAGAGGAACACGGCGACGGAGACAAAGACGGAGAAAAAGGCGGAGGCAAAGGTGGCGACACAGACGGAGACAAATAATGAGACAAATACGGAGACAAAGACGAAGACAGAGACGGAGACAGTGTCCGATACAGAGACAGAGACAGAGACAGAGACAGAGACAGAGACAGAGACAGAGACTGAGACAGAGACAGAGATGGAGCCAATGACAGAGACAGAGGCAGAGACGGGGACGGAGACAGAGAGGGACAGAGACAGAGACAGAGACAGAGACAGAGACAGAGACAGAGACAGAGACAGAGACAGAGACAGAGACAGAGACAGAGACAGAGACAGAGACATAGACAGAGACAGAGACAGAGACAGAGACGGAGACAGAGACACAGACAGAGACACAGACAGAGACAGAGACAAAGACAGCGACAGAGACACAGACAGCGGCAGAGACGGTGACAGAGGCAGAGACACATACAGAGACAGAGACAGAGACAGAGACAGAGACAGGGACAGAGACAGAGACAGAGACGGAGACAGAGACACAGACAGAGACAGAGAGAGCGACAGAAACAGAGGGGCAGGAGACACGGACGGAGACAAAGACGGAGACAAAGACGGTGACAAAGACGGAGACAAAGACGGACACGAAGAGGAAGACGGCGACGGAGACAAAGACGGAGACAAAGGCGGAGGCAAAGATGGCGACACAGACGGAGACAAATACGGAGACAAAGAGGGAGGCAAAGACGGAGACAAAGACGGAGACAAAGATGGAGTCACAGACGGAGACAAATACGGAGACAAAGACAGAGACAAAGACGGAGACAAAGACGAAGACAGAGACGGAGACAGAGTCCGATACAGAGACAGAGACAGAGACACAGACACAGACAGAGACAGAGACAGAGACAGGGACAGAGACAGAGACAGAGACAGAGACAGAGACAGAGGCAGAGACAGAGGCAGAGACAGGACAGAGACAGAGACAGAGACAGAGACAGAGACAGAGACAGAGACAGAGACAGAAACAGAGACAGAGACAGAGACAGAGACAGAGACAGAGACAGAGACAGAGACTGAGACAGAGACAGAGATGGAGCCAATGACACAGACAGAGACAGAGACGGAGACGGAGACAGAGACAGGGACAGAGACAGAGGCAGAGACAGAGACAGAGACAGGGACAAAGACAGAGGCGCATGAGACAAAGACAGAGCCACAGACAGAGACAGAGGCAGAGACAGAGACAGAGGCAGGACAGAGACAGAGACAGAGACAGAGACAGAGACAGAGACAGAGACAGAGACAGAGACAGATATGGAGACGGAGACAGAGACACAGACAGAGACAGAGACAGAGACAGCGACAGAGACACAGACAGCGGCAGAGACGGCGACAGAGGCAGAGACACAGACAGAGACAGAGACAGAGACGGAGACAGAGACAAAGACAGAGACTGAGGCAGAGACAGAGACAGAGACAGAGCCAAAGGCAGAGACCGATACAGAGGCAGAGACAGAGACAGAGACACAGACAGAGACAGAGACAGAGACAGACGCGCATGAGACAACGACCGAGACAGAGGGGCAGGAAACACGGACGGAGACAAAGACGGAGACAAAGACGGTGACAAAGACGGAGACAAAGACGGAGACAAGGACGGAGACAAAGGCGGAGACAAAGATGCAGACACAGACGGAGACACATACGGAGAAAAAGACGGAGGCAAAGACGGAGGCAAAGACGGAGACAAAGATGGAGACAAAGACAGAGATAAAGACGGAGACAAAGAGGAAGACGACGGCGAAGACAAAGACGAAGACAGAGTCCGATACAGAGACAGAGACAGAGACAGAGACAGAGACAGAGACAGAGACAGAGACAGAGACAGAGACAGAGACAGAGGGGCAGGAGACGTGGACGGAGACAAAGACGGAGACAAAGACGGTGACAAAGACGGAGACAAAGACGGAGACGAAGAGGAAGACGACGACGGAGACAAAGACGTAGACAAAGACGGAGACAAATCTGGAGACACAGACGCACACAAATACGGAGACAAAGACAGGTACAAAGACGGAGACAGAGACAGAGACAGAGACGGCGGAGACGGAGACGGAGGCAGAGACAGGGACAGAGACAGAGGCAGAGACAGAGACAGGGACAGAGACAGAGACAGAGACAGGGACAGGGACAGAGACAGAGACAGAGACAGCGACAGAGACAGAGACAGAGATAGAGACAGAGACAGAGATAGAGACAGAGACCGAGACAGAGACAGAGACAGAGACAGAGACAGAGCCAAAGGCAGAGACCGATACAGAGGCAGAGACAGAGACAGAGACACAGACAGAGACAGAGACAGAGACAGACGCGCATGAGACAACGACCGAGACAGAGGGGCAGGAAACACGGACGGAGACAAAGACGGAGACAAAGACGGTGACAAAGACGGAGACAAAGACGGAGACAAGGACGGAGACAAAGGCGGAGACAAAGATGGAGACACAGACGGAGACACATGCGGAGAAAAAGACGGAGGCAAAGACGGAGGCAAAGACGGAGGCAAAGACGGAGACAAAGATGGAGACAAAGACAGAGATAAAGACGGAGACAAAGAGGAAGACGACGACGAAGACAAAGACGAAGACAGAGTCCGATACAGAGACAGAGACAGAGACAGAGACAGAGACAGAGACAGAGACAGAGACAGAGACAGAGACAGAGACAGAGACAGAGACGGAGACGGAGACAGAGACGGGGACAGAGACAGAGGCAGAGGCAGAGGCAGAGACAGAGACAGAGACAGAGACAGGGACAGAGACAGAGACAGAGATGGAGACAGAGACAGAGACTGAGACAGAGACAGAGATGGAGCCAATGACAGAGACAGAGACAGAGACGGAGACGGAGACAGAGACAGGGACAGAGACAGGGACAGAGACAGGAAAAGGGAGAGAGACGGAGACAGAGACAGTGGCAGCGACAGAGACGGAAACAGAGACAGAGACAGAGGCACAGACAGAGACACAGACAGAGACAAAGACAGAGGCGCATGAGACAAAGGCAGAGACCGATACTTAGACAGAGACAGAGGCAGACGCGCATGAGACAACGACCGAGACAGAGGGGCAGGAGACACGGACGGAGACACAGACGGAGAGAAGGACGGAGACAAATACGGACACAAAGACGGTGACAGAGACCGAGACAGAGACAGAGACAGGGACAGAGACAGAGTAAGAAATGGAGACAGAGACAGAGACTGAGACAGAGACAGAGATGGAGCCAATGACACAGACAGAGACAGAGACGGAGACGGAGACAGAGACAGGGACAGAGACAGATGCAGAGACAGAGACAGAGACAGAGACAAAGACAGAGGCGCATGAGACAAAGACAGAGCCACAGACAGAGACAGAGGCAGAGACAGAGACAGTGGCAGGACAGAGACAGAGACAGAGACAGAGATAGAGACAGAGACAGAGACAGAGACAGAGACAGAGACAGAGACAGAGACAGAGACAGAGACTGAGACAGAGACAGAGATGGAGCCAATGACAGAGACAGAGACAGAGATGGAGACGGAGACAGAGACACAGACAGCGGCAGAGACGGAGACGGAGGCAGAGAAACAGACATAGACATAGACAGAGACAACGACAGAGGCACAGACAGCGGCAGAGACGGAGACAGATGCAGAGACACAGACAGAGACAGAGACAGAGACAGAGACTGAGACAGAGACAGAGACAGAGACAGAGACAGAGACAGAGACAGAGACAGAGACAGAGACAGAGACAGAGACAGAGACAGAGGGGCAGGAGACGTGGACGGAGACAAAGACGGAGACAAAGACGGTGACAAAGACGGAGACGAAGAGGAAGACGACGACGGAGACAAAGACGTAGACAAAGACGGAGACAAATCTGGAGACACAGACGCACACAAATACGGAGACAAAGACAGGTACAAAGACGGAGACAGAGACAGAGACAGAGACGGCGGAGACGGAGACGGAGACGGAGGCAGAGACAGGGACAGAGACAGAGGCAGAGACAGAGACAGGGACAGAGACAGAGACAGAGACAGGAACAGGGACAGAGACAGAGACAGAGACAGAGACAGAGACAGAGACAGAGACAGAGATAGAGACAGAGACAGAGATAGAGACAGAGACCGAGACAGAGACAGAGACAGAGACAGAGACAGAGGCAGAGACAGAGGCAGAGACAGAGACAGAGACACAGACAGAGACAGAGACAGAGACAGACGCGCATGAGACAACGACCGAGACAGAGGGGCAGGAAACACGGACGGAGACAAAGACGGAGACAAAGACGGTGACAAAGACGGAGACAAAGACGGAGACAAGGACGGAGACAAAGGCGGAGACAAAGATGGAGACACAGACGGAGACACATACGGAGAAAAAGACGGAGGCAAAGACGGAGGCAAAGACGGAGGCAAAGACGGAGACAAAGATGGAGACAAAGACAGAGATAAAGACGGAGACAAAGAGGAAGACGACGACGAAGACAAAGACGAAGACAGAGTCCGATACAGAGACAGAGACAGAGACAGAGACAGAGACAGAGACAGAGACAGAGACAGAGACAGAGACAGAGACGGAGACGGAGACAGAGACGGGGACAGAGACAGAGGCAGAGGCAGAGGCAGAGACAGAGACAGAGACAGAGACAGGGACAGAGACAGAGACAGAGATGGAGACAGAGACAGAGACTGAGACAGAGACAGAGATGGAGCCAATGACAGAGACAGAGACAGAGACGGAGACGGAGACAGAGACAGGGACAGAGACAGGGACAGAGACAGGAAAAGAGAGAGAGACGGAGACAGAGACAGAGGCAGCGACAGAGACGGAAACAGAGACAGAGACAGAGGCACAGGCAGAGACACAGACAGAGACAAAGACAGAGGCGCATGAGACAAAGCCAGAGACCGATACTTAGACAGAGACAGAGGCAGACGCGCATGAGACAACGACCGAGACAGAGGGGCAGGAGACACGGACGGAGACACAGGCGGAGAGAAGGACGGAGACAAATACGGACACAAAGACGGTGACAGAGACCGAGACAGAGACAGAGACAGGGACAGAGACAGAGACAAAGACAGAGGCGCATGAGACAAAGACAGAGCCACAGACAGAGACAGAGGCAGAGACAGAGACAGTGGCAGGACAGAGACAGAGACAGAGATAGAGACAGAGACAGAGACAGAGACAGAGACAGAGACAGAGACAGAGACAGAGACTGAGACAGAGACAGAGATGGAGCCAATGACAGAGACAGAGACAGAGATGGAGACGGAGACAGAGACACAGACAGCGGCAGAGACGGAGACAGAGGCAGAGAAACAGACATAGACATAGACAGAGACAACGACAGAGGCACAGACAGCGGCAGAGACGGAGACAGATGCAGAGACACAGACAGAGACAGAGACAGAGACAGAGACTCAGACAGAGACAGAGATGGACACAGAGACAGAGACAGCGGCGGATACAGAGACAGAGACAGGGACAGAGACAGAGACAGAGACAGAGACAGAGACAGAGACAGGGACAGAGACAGAGATAGAGACGGAGACAGAGACACAGACAGAGACAGAGAGAGCGACAGAAACACAGGGGCAGGAGACACGGACGGAGACAAAGACGGAGACAAAGACGGTGACATAGACGGAGACAAAGACGGACACGAAGAGGAACACGGCGACGGAGACAAAGACGGAGAAAAAGGCGGAGGCAAAGGTGGCGACACAGACGGAGACAAATAATGAGACAAATACGGAGACAAAGACGAAGACAGAGACGGAGACAGTGTCCGATACAGAGACAGAGACAGAGACAGAGACAGAGACAGAGACTGAGACAGAGACAGAGATGGAGCCAATGACAGAGACAGAGGCAGAGACGGGGACGGAGACAGAGAGGGACAGAGACAGAGACAGAGACAGAGACAGAGACAGAGACAGAGACAGAGACAGAGACAGAGACAGAGACAGAGACAGAGACATAGACAGAGACAGAGACAGAGACAGGACAGAGACAGAGACAGAGACAGACGCGCATGAGACAACGACCGAGACAGAGGGGCAGGAAACACGGACGGAGACAAAGACGGAGACAAAGACGGTGACAAAGACGGAGACAAAGACGGAGACAAGGACGGAGACAAAGGCGGAGACAAAGATGCAGACACAGACGGAGACACATACGGAGAAAAAGACGGAGGCAAAGACGGAGGCAAAGACGGAGACAAAGATGGAGACAAAGACAGAGATAAAGACGGAGACAAAGAGGAAGACGACGACGAAGACAAAGACGAAGACAGAGTCCGATACAGAGACAGAGACAGAGACAGAGACAGAGACAGAGACAGAGACAGAGACAGAGACAGAGACAGAGACAGAGACAGAGACAGAGACAGAGGGGCAGGAGACGTGGACGGAGACAAAGACGGAGACAAAGACGGTGACAAAGACGGAGACAAAGACGGAGACGAAGAGGAAGACGACGACGGAGACAAAGACGTAGACAAAGACGGAGACAAATCTGGAGACACAGACGCACACAAATACGGAGACAAAGACAGGTACAAAGACAGAGACAGAGACAGAGACAGAGACGGCGGAGACGGAGACGGAGGCAGAGACAGGGACAGAGACAGAGGCAGAGACAGAGACAGGGACAGAGACAGAGACAGAGACAGGGACAGGGACAGAGACAGAGACAGAGACAGAGACAGAGACAGAGACAGAGATAGAGACAGAGACAGAGATAGAGACAGAGACCGAGACAGAGACAGAGACAGAGACAGAGACAGAGCCAAAGGCAGAGACCGATACAGAGGCAGAGACAGAGACAGAGACACAGACAGAGACAGAGACAGAGACAGACGCGCATGAGACAACGACCGAGACAGAGGGGCAGGAAACACGGACGGAGACAAAGACGGAGACAAAGACGGTGACAAAGACGGAGACAAAGACGGAGACAAGGACGGAGACAAAGGCGGAGACAAAGATGGAGACACAGACGGAGACACATACGGAGAAAAAGACGGAGGCAAAGACGGAGGCAAAGACGGAGGCAAAGACGGAGACAAAGATGGAGACAAAGACAGAGATAAAGACGGAGACAAAGAGGAAGACGACGACGAAGACAAAGACGAAGACAGAGTCCGATACAGAGACAGAGACAGAGACAGAGACAGAGACAGAGACAGAGACAGAGACAGAGACAGAGACAGAGACAGAGACAGAGACAGAGACAGAGACAGAGACAGAGACGGAGGCGGAGACAGAGACAGAGACAGAGACAGGGACAGAGACAGAGACAGAGATGGAGACAGAGACAGAGACTGAGACAGAGACAGAGATGGAGCCAATGACAGAGACAGAGACAGAGACGGAGACGGAGACAGAGACAGGGACAGAGACAGGGACAGAGACAGGAAAAGAGAGAGAGACGGAGACAGAGACAGAGGCAGCGACAGAGACGGAAACAGAGACAGAGACAGAGGCACAGACAGAGACACAGACAGAGACAAAGACAGAGGCGCATGAGACAAAGGCAGAGACCGATACTTAGACAGAGACAGAGGCAGACGCGCATGAGACAACGACCGAGACAGAGGGGCATGAGACACGGACGGAGACACAGACGGAGAGAAGGACGGAGACAAATACGGACACAAAGACGGTGACAGAGACCGAGACAGAGACAGAGACAGGGACAGAGACAGAGACAGAGATGGAGACAGAGACAGAGACTGAGACAGAGACAGAGATGGAGCCAATGACACAGACAGAGACAGAGACGGAGACGGAGACAGAGACAGGGACAGAGACAGAGGCAGAGACAGAGACAGAGACAGAGACAGAGACAAAGACAGAGGCGCATGAGACAAAGACAGAGCCACAGACAGAGACAGAGGCAGAGACAGAGACAGTGGCAGGACAGAGACAGAGACAGAGATAGAGACAGAGACAGAGACGGAGACAGAGACAGAGACAGAGACAGAGACAGAGACAGAGACTGAGACAGAGACAGAGATGGAGCCAATGACAGAGACAGAGACAGAGATGGAGACGGAGACAGAGACACAGACAGCGGCAGAGACGGAGACAGAGGCAGAGAAACAGACATAGACATAGACAGAGACAACGACAGAGGCACAGACAGCGGCAGAGACGGAGACAGATGCAGAGACACAGACAGAGACAGAGACAGAGACAGAGACTGAGACAGAGACAGAGATGGACACAGAGACAGAGACAGCGGCGGATACAGAGACAGAGACAGGGACAGAGACAGAGACAGAGACAGAGACAGAGACAGAGACAGGGACAGAGACAGAGATAGAGACGGAGACAGAGACACAGACAGAGACAGAGAGAGCGACAGAAACACAGGGGCAGGAGACACGGACGGAGACAAAGACGGAGACAAAGACGGTGACATAGACGGAGACAAAGACGGACACGAAGAGGAACACGGCGACGGAGACAAAGACGGAGAAAAAGGCGGAGGCAAAGGTGGCGACACAGACGGAGACAAATAATGAGACAAATACGGAGACAAAGACGAAGACAGAGACGGAGACAGAGTCCGATACAGAGACAGAGACAGAGACAGAGACAGAGACAGAGACAGAGACTGAGACAGAGACAGAGATGGAGCCAATGACAGAGACAGAGGCAGAGACGGGGACGGAGACAGAGAGGGACAGAGACAGAGACAGAGACAGAGACAGAGACAGAGACAGAGACAGAGACAGAGACAGAGACAGAGACAGAGACAGAGACAGAGACAGAGACATAGACAGAGACAGAGACAGAGACAGAGACGGAGACAGAGACACAGACAGAGACACAGACAGAGACAGAGACAAAGACAGCGACAGAGACAAAGACAGCGACAGAGACACAGACAGCGGCAGAGACGGTGACAGAGACAGAGACAGAGACAGAGACAGAGACAGGGACAGAGACAGAGACAGAGACGGAGACAGAGACACAGACAGAGACAGAGAGAGCGACAGAAACAGAGGGGCAGGAGACACGGACGGAGACAAAGACGGAGACAAAGACGGTGACAAAGACGGAGACAAAGACGGACACGAAGAGGAAGACGGCGACGGAGACAAAGACGGAGACAAAGACAGAGACAAAGACGGAGACAAAGACGAAGACAGAGACGGAGACAGAGTCCGATACAGAGACAGAGACAGAGACACAGACACAGACAGAGACAGAGACAGAGACAGGGACAGAGACAGAGACAGAGACAGAGACAGAGACAGAGGCAGAGACAGAGGCAGAGACAGGACAGAGACAGAGACAGAGACAGAGACAGAGACAGAGACAGAGACAGAGACAGAAACAGAGACAGAGACAGAGACAGAGACAGAGACAGAGACAGAGACTGAGACAGAGACAGAGATGGAGCCAATGACACAGACAGAGACAGAGACGGAGACGGAGACAGAGACAGGGACAGAGACAGAGGCAGAGACAGAGACAGAGACAGGGACAAAGACAGAGGCGCATGAGACAAAGACAGAGCCACAGACAGAGACAGAGGCAGAGACAGAGACAGAGGCAGGACAGAGACAGAGACAGAGACAGAGACAGAGACAGAGACAGAGACACAGACAGAGACAGAGACAGAGACAGAGACAGAGACAGAGACACAGACTGAGACAGAGACAGAGATGGAGCCAATGACAGAGACTGAGACAGAGACAGAGATGGAGCCAATGACAGAGAGAGAGACAGATATGGAGACGGAGACAGAGGCAGAGAAACAGACATAGACATAGACAGAGACAACGACAGAGGCACAGACAGCGGCAGAGACGGAGACAGAGGCAGAGACACAGACAGAGACAGAGACAGAGACAGAGACTGAGACAGAGACAGAGATGGACACAGAGACAGAGACAGCGGCGGATACAGAGACAGAGACAGGGACAAAGACAGAGGCGCATGAGACAAAGACAGAGCCACAGACAGAGACAGAGGCAGAGACAGAGACAGAGGCAGGACAGAGACACAGACAGAGACAGAGACAGAGACAGAGACAGAGACAGAGACAGAGACAGAGACAGAGACAGAGACAGAGACAGAGACTGAGACAGAGACAGAGATGGAGCCAATGACAGAGACAGAGACAGATATGGAGACGGAGACAGAGACACATACAGAGACAGAGACAGAGACAGCGACAGAGACACAGACAGCGGCAGAGACGGCGACAGAGGCAGAGACACAGACAGAGACAGAGACAGAGACGGAGACAGAGACAAAGACAGAGACTGAGACAGAGACAGAGACAGAGGGGCAGGAGACGTGGACGGAGACAAAGACGGAGACAAAGACGGTGACAAAGACGGAGACAAAGACGCAGACGAAGAGGAAGACGACGACGGAGACAAGGACGGAGACAAAGGCGGAGACAAAGATAGAGACACAGACGGCGACAAATACGGAGACAAAGACGGAGGCAAAGACGGAGACAAAGACGGAGACAAATATGGAGACACAGACGGAGACAAATGCGGAGACAAAGACGGTGACAAAGACGGAGGCAAAGACGGAGACGAAGAGGAAGACGACGACGGAGACAAAGACGGAGACAAAGGCGGAGACGAAGATGGAGACAAATACGGAGACAAAGACGGAGACAAAGGCGGAGACAAAGGTGGAGACACAGACAGGTACAAAGGCGGAGACAGAGACAGAGACAGAGACGGAGACAGAGACAGGGACAGAGACAGGGACAAGGACGGAGGCAGAGACAGAGACAGAGACAGAGACAGAGATGGAGACAGAGACAAAGGCAGAGACCGATACAGAGGCAGAGACACAGACAGAGACAGAGACAGAGACAGACGCGCATGAGACAACGACCGAGACAGAGGGGCAGGAGACACGGACGGAGACACAGACGGAGACAAGGACGGAGACAAAGACGGACACAAAGACAGAGACAGAGACAGAGACAGAGACAAAGGCAGAGACCGATACACAGGAAGAGACACAGACAGAGACAGAGACAGAGGCAGACGCGCATGAGACAACGACCGAGACAGAGGGGCAGGAGACACGGACGGAGACACAGACGGAGACAAGGACGGAGACAAAGACGGACACAAAGACGGAGACAGAGACCGAGACAGAGACAGAGACAGAGACAGAGACAGAGACAGAGACACGGGCAGAGACAGAGACAGAGACTGAGACAGAGACAGAGACAGAGGGGCAGGAGACGTGGACGGAGACAAAGACGGAGACAAAGACGGTGACAAAGACGGAGACAAAGACGGAGACGAAGAGGAAGACGACGACGGAGACAAAGACGGAGACAAAGGCGGAGACAAAGATGGAGACACAGACAGAGACAAATACGGAGACAAAGACGGAGGCAAAGACGGACACAAAGACGGAGACAAAGATGGAGACACAGACGGAGGCAAATACGCAGACAAAGACGGTGACAAGGACGGAGGCAAAGACGGAGACGTAGAGGAAGACGACGACGGAGACAAAGACGTAGACAAAGACAGAGACAGATCTGGAGACACAGACGGACACAAATACGGAGACAAAGACAGGTACAAAGACGGAGACAGAGACAGAGACAGAGACGGAGACGGAGACGGAGACAGAGACAGGGACAGAGACAGAGGCAGAGACAGAGACAAGGACAGAGACAGAGACAGAGACAGGGACAGGGACAGAGACAGAGACAGAGACGGAGACAGAGACAGAGACAGAGACAGAGACAGAG
This sequence comes from Megachile willughbiella, assembly GCA_945859595.2. Taxonomy (NCBI): domain Eukaryota; kingdom Metazoa; phylum Arthropoda; class Insecta; order Hymenoptera; family Megachilidae; genus Megachile; species Megachile willughbiella. The sequence continues at coordinate 142,177 of CAMAOD020000223.1, read as the reverse complement.
ACAGAGACAGAGGCAGAGACAAAGACGGAGACAAAGACGGAGACAAAGAAGTAGAAAAAGACGTAGACAAAGGCGGAGACAAAGACGGAGACAACGACGGTGACAAAGACGGAGACAAAGACGGAGACGAAGAGGAAGACGACGACGGAGACAAAGACGGTGACAAAGACGGAGACAAAGACGGAGACAGAGGCAGAGGCGGAGACAGAGAAGGGAACAGAGGCAGAGACAGGGAAAGGGACAGAGACAGAGACAGAGACAGAGACAGAGACAGGAAAAGAGACAGAGACAGAGACAGAGACTGAGGCAGCGACAGAGACAGAAACAGAGACAGAGACAGAGGCACAGACAGAGACACAGACAGAGAAAAAGACAGAGGCGCATGAGAAAAAGACAGAGCCACAGACAGAGACAGAGGAAGAGACAGAGACAGAGACAGAGACAGAGACAGAGACAGAGACAGAGACAGAGACAGAGACAGAGACAGAAACAGAGACAGAGACAGAGACAGAGACAGAGACAGAGACAGAGACAGAGACAGAGACAGAGACAGAGACAGAGACAGAGCAAGAGACAGAGACAGAGGCAGAGACAGAAACAGAGACAGAGACAGAGACAGAGACAGAGACAGAGACAAAGACAGAGACTGAGACAGAGACAGAGACAGAGGGGCAGGAGACGTGGACGGAGACAAAGACGGAGACAAAGACGGTGACAAAGACGGAGACAAAGACGCAGACGAAGAGGAAGACGACGACGGAGACAAGGACGGAGACAAAGGCGGAGACAAAGATGGAGACACAGACGGCGACAAATACGGAGACAAAGACGGAGGCAAAGACGGAGACAAAGACGGAGACAAATATGGAGACACAGACGGAGACAAATACGGAGGCAAAGACGGAGACGAAGTGGAAGACGACGTCGGAGACAAAGACGGAGACAAAGGCGGAGACGAAGATGGAGACATAGACGGAGACAAATACGGAGAGAAAGGCGGAGACGAAGATGGAGACACAGACGGAGACAAGGACGGAGACAAAGAGAGGTACAAAGGCGGAGACAGAGACAGAGACAGAGACGGAGACGGAGACAGAGACAGGGACAGAGACATAGACGGAGACAAAGACGGAGACAAAGACGTAGACAAAGACGTAGACAAAGACGGAGACAAAGACGGAGACGAAGAGGAAGACGACGACGGAGACAAAGACGGAGACACAGGCGGAGACAAAGATGGAGACACAGACAGAGACAAATACGGAGACAAAGACGGAGGCAAAGACGGAGACAAAGACGGAGACAAATATGGAGACACAGAAGGAGACAAATACGGAGACAAAGACGGTGACAAAGACGGAGGCAAAGACGGAGACGAAGAGGAAGACGACGACGGAGACAAAGACGGAGACAAAGGCGGAGACGAAGATGGAGACACAGACGGAGACAAATACGGAGACAAAGACGGAGGCAAAGGCGGAGACAAAGACCGAGACAAAGATGGAGACACAGACGGAGGCAAATACGGAGACAAAGACGGTGACAAAGACGGAAGCAAAGACGGAGACGAAGAGGAAGACGACGACGGAGACAAAGACGTAGACAAATTCGGAGACAAATCTGGAGACACAGACGGACACAAATACGGAGACAAAGACAGGTACAAAGACGGAGACAGAGACAGAGACAGAGACGGAGACGGAGACGGAGACAGAGACAGGGACAGATACAGAGGCAGAGACAGAGACAGAGACAGAGACAGAGACAGGGACAGGGACAGAGACAGAGACAGAGACAGAGACAGAGACAGAGACAGAGACAGAGCCAAAGACAGAGTCCGATACAGAGACAGAGACAGAGACAGAGACAGAGACAGAGACAGAGACAAAGGCAGAGACCGATACAGAGGCAGAGACAGAGACAGAGACAGAGACAGAGACAGAGGCAGAGACAAAGCCAGAGACCGACACAGAGACAGAGACAGAGGCAGACGCGCATGAGACAACGGCAGAGACAGAGGGGCAGGAGACACGGACGGAGACACAGACGGAGACAAGGACGGAGACAAAGACGGACACAAAGACGGAGACAGATACCGAGACAGAGACAGAGACAGGGACAGAGACAGAGACAGGGACAGAGACAGAGACAGAGACAGGGACAGAGACAGAGACAGAGACAGAGACAGAGATGGAGACGGAGACAGAGACACAGACAGCGGCAGAGACGGAGACAGAGGCAGAGAAACAGACATAGACATAGACAGAGACAACGACAGAGGCACAGACAGCGGCAGAGACGGAGACAGATGCAGAGACACAGACAGAGACAGAGACAGAGACAGAGACTGAGACAGAGACAGAGATGGACACAGAGACAGAGACAGCGGCGCATACAGAGACAGAGACAGGGACAGAGACAGAGACAGAGACAGAGACAGAGACAGAGACAGGGACAGAGACAGAGATAGGGACGGAGACAGAGACACAGACAGAGACAGAGAGAGCGACAGAAACACAGGGGCAGGAGACACGGACGGAGACAAAGACGGAGACAAAGACGGTGACATAGACGGAGACAAAGACGGACACGAAGAGGAACACGGCGACGGAGACAAAGACGGAGAAAAAGGCGGAGGCAAAGGTGGCGACACAGACGGAGACAAATAATGAGACAAATACGGAGACAAAGACGAAGACAGAGACGGAGACAGAGTCCGATACAGAGACAGAGACAGAGACAGAGACAGAGACAGAGACAGAGACTGAGACAGAGACAGAGATGGAGCCAATGACAGAGACAGTGGCAGAGGCAGAGACAGAGGCAGAGACAGGACAGAGACAGAGACAGAGACAGAGACAGAGACAGAGACAGAGACAGAGACAGAAACAGAGACAGAGACAGAGACAGAGACAGAGACAGAGACAGAGACAGAGACTGAGACAGAGACAGAGATGGAGCCAATGACACAGACAGAGACAGAGACGGAGACGGAGACAGAGACAGGGACAGAGACAGAGGCAGAGACAGAGACAGAGACAGAGACAGGGACAAAGACAGAGGCGCATGAGACAAAGACAGAGCCACAGACAGAGACAGAGGAAGAGACAGAGACAGAGGCAGGACAGAGACAGAGACAGAGACAGAGACAGAGACAGAGACAGAGACAGAGACAGAGACAGAGACAGAGACAGAGACAGAGACAGAGACAGAGACAGAGACTGAGACAGAGACAGAGATGGAGCCAATGACAGAGACAGAGACAGATATGGAGACGGAGACAGAGACACAGACAGAGACAGAGACAGAGACAGCGACAGAGACACAGACAGCGGCAGAGACGGCGACAGAGGCAGAGACACAGACAGAGACAGAGACAGAGACGGAGACAGAGACAAAGACAGAGACTGAGACAGAGACAGAGACAGAGGGGCAGGAGACGTGGACGGAGACAAAGACGGAGACAAAGACGGTGACAAAGACGGAGACAAAGACGCAGACGAAGAGGAAGACGACGACGGAGACAAGGACGGAGACAAAGGCGGAGACAAAGATAGAGACACAGACGGCGACAAATACGGAGACAAAGACGGAGGCAAAGACGGAGACAAAGACGGAGACAAATATGGAGACACAGACGGAGACAAATGCGGAGACAAAGACGGTGACAAAGACGGAGGCAAAGACGGAGACGAAGAGGAAGACGACGACGGATACAAAGACGGAGACAAAGGCGGAGACGAAGATGGAGACACAGATGGAGACAAATACGGAGACAAAGACGGAGACAAAGGCGGAGACAAAGATGGAGACACAGACAGGTACAAAGGCGGAGACAGAGACAGAGACAGAGACAGAGTCAGAGACAGAGACAGAGACAGAGACTGAGACAGAGACAGAGATGGAGCCAATGACAGAGACAGAGACAGAGACGGAGACGGAGACAGAGACAGAGACAGAGACAGAGACGGAGACAGAGACAGGGACAGAGACAGGGACAAGGACAGAGGCAGAGACAGAGACAGAGACAGAGACAGAGACAGAGATGGAGACAGAGACAAAGGCAGAGACCGATACAGAGGCAGAGACACAGACAGAGACAGAGACAGAGACAGACGCGCATGAGACAACGACCGAGACAGAGGGGCAGGAGACACGGACGGAGACACAGACGGAGACAAGGACGGAGACAAAGACGGACACAAAGACAGAGACAGAGACAGAGACAGAGACAAAGGCAGAGACCGATACACAGGAAGAGACACAGACAGAGACAGAGACAGAGGCAGACGCGCATGAGACAACGACCGAGACAGAGGGGCAGGAGACACGGACGGAGACACAGACGGAGACAAGGACGGAGACAAAGACGGACACAAAGACGGAGACAGAGACCGAGACAGAGACAGAGACAGAGACAGAGACAGAGACAGAGACACGGGCAGAGACAGAGACAGAGACTGAGACAGAGACAGAGACAGAGGGGCAGGAGACGTGGACGGAGACAAAGACGGAGACAAAGACGGTGACAAAGACGGAGACAAAGACGGAGACGAAGAGGAAGACGACGACGGAGACAAAGACGGAGACAAAGGCGGAGACAAAGATGGAGACACAGACAGAGACAAATACGGAGACAAAGTCGGAGGCAAAGACGGAGACAAAGACGGAGACAAATATGGAGACACAGACGGAGACAAATACGGAGACAAAGACGGTGACAAAGACGGAGGCAAAGACGGAGACGAAGAGGAAGACGACGACGGAGACAAAGACGGAGACAAAGGCGGAGACGAAGATGGAGACACAGACGGAGACAAATACGGAGACAAAGACGGAGGCAAAGACGGACACAAAGACGGAGACAAAGATGGAGACACAGACGGAGGCAAATACGCAGACAAAGACGGTGACAAAGACGGAAGCAAAGACGGAGACGAAGAGGAAGACGACGACGGAGACAAAGACGTAGACAAATTCGGACACAAATCTGGAGACGCAGACGGACACAAATACGGAGACAAAGACAGGTACAAAGACGGAGACAGAGACAGAGACAGAGACGGAGACGGAGACGGAGACAGAGACAGGGACAGATACAGAGGCAGAGGCAGAGACAGAGACAGATACAGAGACAGAGACAGAGACAGAGACAGAGACAGAGACAGAAACAAAGGCAGAGACCGATACAGAGGCAGAGACACAGACAGGGACAGAGACAGAGACAGAGACAGAGACAGAGACTGAGACAGAGACAGAGGCAGAGGCAGAGGCAGAGGCAGAGACAGAGACAGAGACAGAGACAGAGACAGAGACAGAGACAGAGACAGAGACAGAGACAGAGACAGAGACAAAGGCAGAGACCGATACAGAGGCAGAGACACAGACAGAGACAGAGACAGAGGCAGGCGCGCATGAGACAACGACCGAGACAGAGGGGCAGGAGACACGGACGGAGACACAGACGGAGACAAGGACGGAGACAAAGACGGACACAAAGACGGAGACAGAGACCAAGACAGAGACAGAGACAGAGACAGAGACACGGGCAGAGACAGAGACAGAGACAGAGACAGAGACAGAGACTGAGACAGAGACAGAGATGGAGCCAATGACAGATACAGAGACAGAGACGGAGACGGAGACAGAGACAGGGACAGAGACAGAGGCAGAGACAGAGACAGAGACAGAGACAGAGACAGAGACAAAGACAGAGACTGAGACAGAGACAGAGACAGAGGGGCAGGAGACGTGGACGGAGACAAAGACGGAGACAAAGACGGTGACAATGACGGAGACAAAGACGCAGACGAAGAGGAAGACGACGACGGAGACAAGGACGGAGACAAAGGCGGAGACAAAGATAGAGACACAGACGGCGACAAATACGGAGACAAAGACGGAGGCAAAGACGGAGACAAAGACGGAGACAAATATGGAGACACAGACGGAGACAAATGCGGAGACAAAGACGGTGACAAAGACGGAGGCAAAGACGGAGACGAAGAGAAAGACGACGCCGGAGACAAAGACGGAGACAAAGGCGGAGACGAAGATGGAGACACAGACGGAGACAAATACGGAGACAAAGACGGAGGCAAAGGCGGAGACAAAGACGGAGACAAAGATGGAGACACAGACGGAGGCAAATACGGAGACAAAGACGGTGACAAAGACGGAGACAAAGACGGAGACGAAGAGGAAGACGACGACGGAGACAAAGGCGGAGACAAAGGCGGAGACAAAGATGGAGACAAATACGGAGACAAAGACGGAGGGAAAGACCGAGACAAAGACGGACACAAATATGGAGACACAGACGGAGACAAATACGGAGACACAGACGGTGACAAGGACGGAGGCAAAGACGGAGACGAAGAGGAAGACGACGACGGAGACAAAGACGGAGAAAAAGGCGGAGACGAAGATGGAGACACAGACGGAGACAAGGACGGAGGCAAAGACGGAGACAAAGACGGAGGCAAGGATGGAGACACAGACGGCGCCAAATACGGAGACAAAGACGGTGACACAGACGGAGGCAAAGACAGAGACGAAGAGGAAGACGACGACGGAGACAAAGACGTAGACAAAGGCGGAGACAAATATGGAGACACAGACGGACACAAATACGGAGACAAAAAGAGGCACAAAGGCGGAGACAGAGACAGAGACAGAGACGGAGACGGAGACAGAGACAGGGACAGAGACATAGACGGAGACAAAGACGGAGACAAAGACGTAGACAAAGACGTAGACAAAGACGGAGACAAAGACGGACACGAAGAGGAAGACGACGACGGAGACAAAGACGGAGACACAGGCGGAGACAAAGATGGAGACACAGACAGAGACAAATACGGAGACAAAGACGGAGGCAAAGACGGAGACAAAGACGGAGACAAAGACAGAGACAGAGCCAGAGACAGAGACAGAGACAGAGACAGTACAGAGACAGAGACACAGACAGAGACTGAGACAGAGACAGAGATGGAGCCAATGACAGAGACAGAGACAGAGACGGAGACGGAGACAGAGACAGGGACAGAGACAGAGACAGAGACAGAGACAGGAAAAGAGAGAGAGAGACGCAGACAGAGACAGAGACAGGGACAGAGACAGAGACAGAGACAGAGACAGGAAAAGAGAGAGAGAGACAGAGACAGAGGCAGCGACAGAGACGGAAACAGAGACAGAGACAGAGGCACAGACAGAGACACAGACAGAGACAAAGACAGACGCTCATGAGACAAAGGCAGAGCCACAGACAGAGACAGAGGCAGAGACAGAGACAGAGACAGAGACAGAGACAGAGACAGGAAAAGAGAGAGAGAGACGGAGACAGAGACAGAGGCAGCGACAGAGAGGGAAACAGAGACAGAGACAGAGGCACAGACAGGGACACAGACAGAGACAAAGACAGAGACGCATGAGACAAAGGCAGAGCCACAGACAGAGACAGAGGCAGAGACAGAGACAGAGACAGAGACAGTACAGAGACAGAGACAGAGACAGAGACAGAGACTGAGACAGAGACAGAGATGAAGCCAATGACAGAGACAGAGACAGAGACGGAGACGGAGACGGAGACAGAGACAGGGACAGAGACAGAGGCAGAGACAGAGACAGATACAGAGACAGAGACAGAGACAGAGACAGAGACAGAGACAGAAACAAAGGCAGAGACCGATACAGAGGCAGAGACACAGACAGGGACAGAGACAGAGACAGAGACAGAGACAGAGACAGGAACAGAGACAGAGACAGGGTCAGAAACAGAGACAGAGACGGAAACAGAGACAGGGACCGAAACAGAGGCAGAGACAGAGACAGAGACAGAGACTGAGACAGAGACAGAGGCAGAGGCAGAGGCAGAGGCAGAGACAGAGACAGAGACAGAGACAGAGACAGAGACAGAGACAGAGACAGAGACAGAGACAGAGACAGAGACAGAGACAGAGACAAAGGCAGAGACCGATACAGAGGCAGAGACACAGACAGAGACAGAGACAGAGGCAGGCGCGCATGAGACAACGACCGAGACAGAGGGGCAGGAGACACGGACGGAGACACAGACGGAGACAAGGACGGAGACAAAGACGGACACAAAGACGGAGACAGAGACCAAGACAGAGACAGAGACAGAGACAGAGACACGGGCAGAGACAGAGACAGAGACAGAGACAGAGACAGAGACTGAGACAGAGACAGAGATGGAGCCAATGACAGATACAGAGACAGAGACGGAGACGGAGACAGAGACAGGGACAGAGACAGAGGCAGAGACAGAGACAGAGACAGAGACAGAGACAGAGACAGAGACGGAGACGGAGACAGAGACAGGGACAGAGACAGAGACAGAGACAGAGACAGAGACAAAGACAGAGACAGAGACAGAGACAGAGACAGAGGCAGAGACAGAGACAAAGACAGAGTAAGAGACAGAGACAAAGACAGAGACAAAGACGGAGACAAAGAAGTAGAAAAAGACGTAGACAAAGGCGGAGACAAAGACGGAGACAACGACGGTGACAAAGACGGAGACAAAGACGGAGACGAAGAGGAAGACGACGACGGAGACAAAGACGGTGACAAAGACGGAGACAAAGACGGAGACAGAGGCAGAGGCGGAGACAGAGAAGGGAACAGAGGCAGAGACAGGGAAAGGGACAGAGACAGAGACAGAGACAGAGACAGAGACAGGAAAAGAGACGGAGACAGAGACAGAGACTGAGGCAGCGACAGAGACAGAAACAGAGACAGAGACAGAGGCACAGACAGAGACACAGACAGAGAAAAAGACAGAGGCGCATGAGAAAAAGACAGAGCCACAGACAGAGACAGAGGAAGAGACAGAGACAGAGACAGAGACAGAGACAGAGACAGAGACAGAGACAGAGACAGAGACAGAGACAGAGACAGAGACAGAGACAGAGACAGAGACAGAGACAGAGCAAGAGACAGAGACAGAGGCAGAGACAGAAACAGAGACAGAGACAGAGACAGAGACAGAGACAGAGACAAAGACAGAGACTGAGACAGAGACAGAGACAGAGGGGCAGGAGACGTGGACGGAGACAAAGACGGAGACAAAGACGGTGACAAAGACGGAGACAAAGACGCAGACGAAGAGGAAGACGACGACGGAGACAAGGACGGAGACAAAGGCGGAGACAAAGATGGAGACACAGACGGCGACAAATACGGAGACAAAGACGGAGGCAAAGACGGAGACAAAGACGGAGACAAATATGGAGACACAGACGGAGACAAATACGGAGGCAAAGACGGAGACGAAGAGGAAGACGACGTCGGAGACAAAGACGGAGACAAAGGCGGAGACGAAGATGGAGACATAGACGGAGACAAATACGGAGACAAAGGCGGAGACGAAGATGGAGACACAGACGGAGACAAGGACGGAGACAAAGAGAGGTACAAAGGCGGAGACAGAGACAGAGACAGAGACGGAGACGGAGACAGAGACAGGGACAGAGACATAGACGGAGACAAAGACGGAGACAAAGACGTAGACAAAGACGTAGACAAAGACGGAGACAAAGACGGAGACGAAGAGGAAGACGACGACGGAGACAAAGACGTAGACAAATTCGGAGACAAATCTGGAGACACAGACGGACACAAATACGGAGACAAAGACAGGTACAAAGACGGAGACAGAGACAGAGACAGAGACGGAGACGGAGACGGAGACAGAGACAGGGACAGATACAGAGGCAGAGACAGAGACAGAGACAGAGACAGGGACAGGGACAGAGACAGAGACAGAGACAGAGACAGAGACAGAGACAGAGCCAAAGACAGAGTCCGATACAGAGACAGTGACATAGACAGAGACAGAGACAGAGACAGAGACAAAGGCAGAGACCGATACAGAGGCAGAGACAGGGACAGAGACAGAGACAGAGACAGAGACAGAGGCAGAGACAAAGCCAGAGACCGACACAGAGACAGAGACAGAGGCAGACGCGCATGAGACAACGGCAGAGACAGAGGGGCAGGAGACACGGACGGAGACACAGACGGAGACAGATACCGAGACAGAGACAGAGACAGGGACAGAGACAGAGACAGGGACAGAGACAGAGACAGAGACAGAGACAGAGACAGAGACAGAGACAGAGACAGAAACAGAGACAGAGACAGAGACAGAGACAGAGTCAGAGACAGAGACAGAGACAGAGACTGAGACAGAGACAGAGATGGAGCCAATGACAGAGACAGAGACAGAGACGGAGACGGAGACAGAGACAGAGACAGAGACAGAGACAGAGACAGAGACGGAGACAGAGACAGGGACAGAGACAGGGACAAGGACAGAGGCAGAGACAGAGACAGAGACAGAGACAGAGACAGAGACAGAGATGGAGACAGAGACAAAGGCAGAGACCGATACAGAGGCAGAGACACAGACAGACACAGGGACAGAGACAGACGCGCATGAGACAACGACCGAGACAGAGGGGCAGGAGACACGGACGGAGACACAGACGGAGACAAGGACGGAGACAAAGACGGACACAAAGACAGAGACAGAGACAGAGACAGAGACAAAGGCAGAGACCGATACAGAGGCAGAGACACAGACAGAGACAGAGACAGAGGCAGACGCGCATGAGACAACGACCGAGACACAGGGGCAGGAGACACGGACGGAGACACAGACGGAGACAAGGACGGAGACAAAGACGGACACATAGACGGAGACAGAGACCGACACAGAGACAGAGACAGAGACAGAGACAGAGACAGAGACACGGGCAGAGACAGAGACAGAGACTGAGACAGAGACAGAGACAGAGGGGCAGGAGACGTGGACGGCGACAAAGACGGAGACAAAGACGGTGACAAATATGGAGACACAGACGGAGACAAATACGGAGACAAAGACGGTGACAAAGACGGAGGCGAAGACGGAGACGAAGAGGAAGACGACGACGGAGACAAAGACGGAGACAAAGGCGGAGACGAAGATGGAGACACAGACGGAGACAAATACGGAGACAAAGACGGAGGCAAAGACGGAGACAAAGACGGAGACAAAGATGGAGACACAGACGGAGGCAAATTCGCAGACAAAGACGGTGACAAAGACGGAGGCAAAGACGGAGACGAAGAGGAAGACGACGACGGAGACAAAGACGTAGACAAAGACAGAGACAGATCTGGAGACACAGACGGACACAAATACGGAGACAAAGACAGGTACAAAGACGGAGACAGAGATAGAGACAGAGACGGAGACGGAGACAGAGACAGGGACAGAGACAGAGGCAGATACAGAGACAGGGACAGAGACAGAGACAGAGACAGGGACAGGGACAGGGACAGGGACAGAGACAGAGACAGAGACGGAGACAGAGACAGAGACAGAGACAGAGACAGAGACAGAGACAGAGACAGAGACAGAGACAGAGACAGAGACAGAGACAGAGACAGAGACAGAGACAGAGACAGAGACAGAGCAAGAGACAGAGACAGAGGCAGAGACAGAAACAGAGACAGAGACAGAGACAGAGACAGAGACAGAGACAGAGACAGAGACAAAGACAGAGACTGAGACAGAGACAGAGACAGAGGGGCAGGAGACGTGGACGGAGACAAAGACGGAGACAAAGACGGTGACAAAGACGGAGACAAAGACGCAGACGAAGAGGAAGACGACGACGGAGACAAGGACGGAGACAAAGGCGGAGACAAAGATAGAGACACAGACGGCGACAAATACGGAGACAAAGACGGAGGCAAAGACGGAGACAAAGACGGAGACAAATATGGAGACACAGACGGAGACAAATACGGAGACAAAGACGGAGACAAAGGCGGAGACAAAGATGGAGACACAGACAGGTACAAAGACGGAGACAGAGACAGAGACAGAGACAGAGTCAGAGACAGAGACAGAGACAGAGACTGAGACAGAGACAGAGATGGAGCCAATGACAGAGACAGAGACAGAGACGGAGACGGAGACAGAGACAGAGACAGAGACAGAGACGGAGACGGAGACAGAGACAGAGACAGAGACAGAGACGGAGACAGTGACAGGGACAGAGACAGGGACAAGGACAGAGGCAGAGACAGAGACAGAGACAGAGACAGAGATGGAGACAGAGACAAAGGCAGAGACCGATACAGAGGCAGAGACACAGACAGAGACAGAGACAGACACAGACGCGCATGAGACAACGACCGAGACAGAGGGGCAGGAGACACGGACGGAGACACAGACGGAGACAAGGACGGAGACAAAGACGGACACAAAGACAGAGACAGAGACAGAGACAGAGACAAAGGCAGAGACCGATACAGAGGCAGAGACACAGACAGAGACAGACAGAGGCAGACGCGCATGAGACAACGACCGAGACAGAGGGGCAGGAGACACGGACGGAGACACAGACGGAGACAAGGGCGGAGACAAAGACGGACACATAGACGGAGACAGAGACCGACACAGAGACAGAGACAGAGACAGAGACAGAGACAGAGACACGGGCAGAGACAGAGACAGAGACTGAGACAGAGACAGAGACAGAGACAGAGACAGAGACAGAGACAGAGACAGAGACAGAGACAGAGACAGAGACAGAGACAGAGACAGAGACAGAGCAAGAGACAGAGACAGAGGCAGAGACAGAAACAGAGACAGAGACAGAGACAGAGACAGAGACAGAGACAGAGACAGAGACAAAGACAGAGACTGAGACAGAGACAGAGACAGAGGGGCAGGAGACGTGGACGGAGACAAAGACGGAGACAAAGACGGTGACAAAGACGGAGACAAAGACGCAGACGAAGAGGAAGACGACGACGGAGACAAGGACGGAGACAAAGGCGGAGACAAAGATAGAGACACAGACGGCGACAAATACGGAGACAAAGACGGAGGCAAAGACGGAGACAAAGACGGAGACAAATATGGAGACACAGACGGAGACAAATACGGAGACAAAGACGGAGACAAAGGCGGAGACAAAGATGGAGACACAGACAGGTACAAAGACGGAGACAGAGACAGAGACAGAGACAGAGTCAGAGACAGAGACAGAGACAGAGACTGAGACAGAGACAGAGATGGAGCCAATGACAGAGACAGAGACAGAGACGGAGACGGAGACAGAGACAGAGACAGAGACAGAGACGGAGACGGAGACAGAGACAGAGACAGAGACAGAGACGGAGACAGTGACAGGGACAGAGACAGGGACAAGGACAGAGGCAGAGACAGAGACAGAGACAGAGACAGAGATGGAGACAGAGACAAAGGCAGAGACCGATACAGAGGCAGAGACACAGACAGAGACAGAGACAGACACAGACGCGCATGAGACAACGACCGAGACAGAGGGGCAGGAGACACGGACGGAGACACAGACGGAGACAAGGACGGAGACAAAGACGGACACAAAGACAGAGACAGAGACAGAGACAGAGACAAAGGCAGAGACCGATACAGAGGCAGAGACACAGACAGAGACAGACAGAGGCAGACGCGCATGAGACAACGACCGAGACAGAGGGGCAGGAGACACGGACGGAGACACAGACGGAGACAAGGGCGGAGACAAAGACGGACACATAGACGGAGACAGAGACCGACACAGAGACAGAGACAGAGACAGAGACAGAGACAGAGACACGGGCAGAGACAGAGACAGAGACTGAGACAGAGACAGAGACAGAGGGGCAGGAGACGTGGACGGAGACAAAGACGGAGACAAAGACGGTGACAAAGACGGAGACAAAGACGCAGACGAAGAGGAAGACGACGACGGTGACAAAGACGGAGACAAAGGCGGAGACAAAGATGGAGACACAGACAGAGACAAATACGGAGACAAAGTCGGAGGCAAAGACGGAGACAAAGACGGAGACAAATATGGAGACACAGACGGAGACAAATACGGAGACAAAGACGGTGACAAAGACGGAGGCAAAGACGGAGACGAAGAGGAAGACGACGACGGAGACAAAGACGGAGACAAAGGCGGAGACGAAGATGGAGACACAGACGGAGACAAATACGGAGACAAAGACGGAGGCAAAGACGGAGACAAAGACGGAGACAAAGATGGAGACACAGACGGAGACGAAGAGGAAGACGACGACGGAGACAAAGACGTAGACAAAGACAGAGACAGATCTGGAGACACAGACGGACACAAATACGGAGACAAAGACAGGTACAAAGACGGAGACAGAGATAGAGACAGAGACGGAGACGGAGACGGAGACAGAGACAGGGACAGAGACAGAGGCAGATACAGAGACAGGGACAGAGACAGGAAAAGGGAGAGAGACGGAGACAGAGACAGAGGCAGCGACAGAGACGGAAAGAGAGACAGAGACAGAGGCACAGACAGAGACACAGACAGAGACAAAGACAGAGGCGCATGAGACAAAGACAGAGCCACAGACAGAGACAGAGGCAGAGACAGAGACAGGGCAGAGAGAGAGACAGAGACAGAGACAGAGACAGAGACAGAGACAGAGACAGAGACAGAGACAGAGACAGAGACAGAGACAGAGACAGAAACAGAGACAGAGACAGAGACAGAGTCAGAGACAGAGACAGAGACAGAGACTGAGACAGAGACAGAGATGGAGCCAATGACAGAGACAGAGACAGAGACGGAGACGGAGACAGAGACAGAGACAGAGACAGAGACGGAGACAGAGACAGGGACAGAGACAGGGACAAGGACAGAGGCAGAGACAGAGACAGAGACAGAGACAGAGACAGAGATGGAGACAGAGACAAAGGCAGAGACCGATACAGAGGCAGAGACACAGACAGAGACAGAGACAGAGACAGAGACAGACGCGCATGAGACAACGACCGAGACAGAGGGGCAGGAGACACGGACGGAGACAAATACGGAGACAAAGACGGAGGCAAAGACGGACACAAAGACGGAGACAAAGATGGAGACACAGACGGAGGCAAATACGCAGACAAAGACGGTGACAAGGACGGAGGCAAAGACGGAGACGAAGAGGAAGACGACGACGGAGACAAAGACGTAGACAAAGACAGAGACAGATCTGGAGACACAGACGGACACAAATACGGAGACAAAGACAGGTACAAAGACGGAGACAGAGACAGAGACAGAGACGGAGACGGAGACAGAGACAGGGACAGAGACAGAGGCAGAGACAGAGACAGGGACAGAGACAGAGACAGAGACAGGGACAGGGACAGAGACAGAGACAGAGACGGAGACAGAGACAGAGACAGAGACAGAGACAGAGACAGAGACAGAGGCAGAGACAAAGACGGAGACAAAGACGGAGACAAAGAAGTAGACAAGGACGTAGACAAAGGCGGAGACAAAGACGGAGACAACGACGGTGACAAAGACGGAGACAAAGACGGAGACGAAGAGGAAGACGACGACGGAGACAAAGACGGTGACAAAGACGGAGACAAAGACGGAGACAGAGGCAGAGGCGGAGACAGAGAAGGGAACAGAGGCAGAGACAGAGAAAGGGACAGAGACAGAGACAGAGACAGAGACAGAGACAGAGACAGAGACAGGAAAAGAGACAGAGACAGAGACAGAGACAGAGACAGAGGCAGCGACAGAGACAGAAACAGAGACAGAGACAGAGGCACAGACAGAGACACAGACAGAGAAAAAGACAGAGGCGCATGAGAAAAAGACAGAGCCACAGACAGAGACAGAGGAAGAGACAGAGACAGAGACAGAGACAGAGACAGAGACAGAGACAGAGACAGAGACAGTGACAGAGACAGAGACAGAGACAGAGACAGAGACAGAGACAAAGACAGAGACAGAGACAGAGCAAGAGACAGAGACAGAGGCAGAGACAGAAACAGAGACAGAGGCAGAGACAGAGACAGAGACAGAGACAAAGACAGAGACTGAGACAGAGACAGAGACAGAGGGGCAGGAGACGTGGACCGAGACAAAGACGGAGACAAAGACGGTGACAAAGACGGAGACAAAGACGCAGACGAAGAGGAAGACGACGACGGAGACAAGGACGGAGACAAAGGCGGAGACAAAGACGGAGACAAATATGGAGACACAGACGGAGACAAATACGGAGGCAAAGACGGAGACGAAGAGGAAGACGACGTCGGAGACAAAGACGGAGACAAAGGCGGAGACGAAGATGGAGACACAGACGGAGACAAATACGGAGACAAAGGCGGAGACGAAGATGGAGACACAGACGGAGACAAGGACGGAGACAAAGAGAGGTACAAAGGCGGAGACAGAGACAGAGACAGAGACGGAGACGGAGACAGAGACAGGGACAGAGACATAGACGGAGACAAAGACGGAGACAAAGACGTAGACAAAGACGTAGACAAAGACGGAGACAAAGACGGAGACACAGACGGAGACAAATACGGAGGCAAAGACGGAGACGAAGAGGAAGACGACGTCGGAGACAAAGACGGAGACAAAGGCGGAGACGAAGATGGAGACACAGACGGAGACAAATACGGAGACAAAGGCGGAGACGAAGATGGAGACACAGACGGAGACAAGGACGGAGACAAAGAGAGGTACAAAGGCGGAGACAGAGACAGAGACAGAGACGGAGACGGAGACAGAGACAGGGACAGAGACATAGACGGAGACAAAGACGGAGACAAAGACGTAGACAAAGACGTAGACAAAGACGGAGACAAAGACGGAGACGAAGAGGAAGACGACGAGGGAGACAAAGACGGAGACACAGGCGGAGACAAAGATGGAGACACAGACAGAGACAAATACGGAGACAAAGACGGAGGCAAAGACGGAGACAAAGACGGAGACAAATATGGAGACACAGACGGAGACAAATACGGAGACGAAGACGGTGACAAAGACGGAGGCAAAGACGGAGACGAAGAGGAAGACGACGACGGAGACAAAGACGGAGACGAAGATGGAGACACAGACGGAGACAAATACGGAGACAAAGACGGAGGCAAAGGCGGAGACAAAGACGGAGACAAAGATGGAGACACAGACGGAGGCAAATACGGAGACAAAGACGGTGATAAAGACGGAAGCAAAGACGGAGACGAAGAGGAAGACGACGACGGAGACAAAGACGTAGACAAAGACAGAGACAGATCTGGAGACACAGACGGACACAAATACGGAGACAAAGACAGGTACAAAGACGGAGACAGAGACAGAGACAGAGACGGAGACGGAGACGGAGACAGAGACAGGGACAGATACAGAGGCAGAGACAGAGACAGGGACAGAGACAGAGACAGGGACAGGGACAGAGACAGAGACAGAGACAGAGACGGAGGCAGAGACAGAGACAGAGACAGAGACAGAGGCAGCGACAGAGACAGAAACAGAGACAGAGACAGAGGCACAGACAGAGACACAGACAGAGACAAAGACAAAGGCGCATGAGACAAAGACAGAGCCACAGACAGAGACAGAGGCAGAGACAGAGACAGAGACAGTGACAGAGACAGAAACAGAGACAGAGACAGAGACAGAGACAGAGACAGAGACAGCGGCAGAGACAGAGGCAGAGACAGAGACAGAGACAGAGACAGCGACAAAGACACAGGCTGAGACAGAGACAGAGACAGAGGGGCAAGAGACGTGGACGGAGACAAAGACGGAGACAAAGACGGTGACAAAGACGGAGACAAACACGGAGGCGAAGTCGGAGACAGAGGCAGAGGCGGAGACAGAGAAGGGAACAGAGACAGAGACAGAGAAAGTGACAGAGACAGAGACAGAGAAAGTGCCAGAGACAGAGACAGAGACAGAGATAGGAAAAGAGACAGAGACAGAGACAGAGGCAGCGACAGAGACAGAGACAGAGACAGAGACAGAGACAGAGACAGAGACAGAGACAGAGGCAGAGACAGAGGCAGAGAGAGAAACAGAGACAGAGACAGAGACAGAGACAGAGACAGAGACAGAGACAGAGACAGAGACAGAGACAGAGACAGAGACAGAGACAGAGACAGAGACAGAGACAGAGACAGAGACAGAGACAGAGACAGAGACAGAGACAGAGTCAGAGACTGAGACAGAGACAGAGACAGAGGGGCAGGAGACGTGGACGGAGACAAAGACGGAGACAAAGACGGTGACAAAGACGGAGGCGAAGACGGAGACGAAGGCGGAGACGAAGATGGAGACACAGACGGAGACAAATACGGAGACAAAGACGGAGGCAAAGACGGAGACAAAGACGGAGACGAAGATGGTGACACAGATGTAGGCAAATACGGAGACAAAGACGGTGACAAGGACGGAGCAAAGACGGAGACGAAGACGGAGGCAAGGATGGAGACACAGACGGAGCCAAATACGGAGACAAAGACGGTGACACAGACGGAGGCAAAGACAGAGACGAAGAGGAAGACGAGGACGGAGGCAAAGACGTAGACAAAGGCGGAGACAAATATGGAGACACAGACGGACACAAATACGGAGACAAAGAGAGGTACAAAGGCGGAGACAGAGACAGAGACAGAGACGGAGACGGAGACAGAGACGGGGACAGAGACATAGACGGAGACAAAGACGGAGACAAAGACGGTGACAAAGACGGAGACAAAGACGCAGACGAAGAGGAAGACGACGACGGAGACAAGGACGGAGACAAAGGCGGAGACAAAGATGGAGCCACAGACGGCGACAAATACGGAGACAAAGACGGAGGCAAAGACGGAGACAAAGACGGAGACAAATATGGAGACACAGACGGAGACAAATGCGGAGACAAAGACGGTGACAAAGACGGAGGCAAAGACGGAGACGAAGAGGAAGACGACGACGGAGACAAAGACGGAGACAAAGGCGGAGACGAAGATGGAGACACAGACGGAGACAAATACGGAGACAAAGACGGAGACAAAGGCGGAGACAAAGATGGAGACACAGACAGGTACAAAGACGGAGACAGAGACAGAGACAGAGACGGAGACGGAGACGGATACAGAGACAGGGACAGAGACAGAGACAGAGACAGAGACAGAGACAGAGACAGAGACAGAGACAGAGACAGAGACAGAGACAGAGACAGAGACAGAGACAGAGACAGAGACAGAGTCAGAGACAGAGACAGAGACTGGGACAGAGACTGAGACAGAGGGGCAGGAGATGTGGATGGAGACAAAGACGGATACGAAGAGGAAGACGACGACGGAGACAAAGACGGCGACAAAGGCGGAGACAAAGATGCAGACACAGACGCAGACAAATACCGAGACAAAGACGGAGGCAAAGACGGAGACAAAGACGGATACAAATATGGAGACACAGACGGAGACAAATACGGAGACAAAGACGGTGACAAAGACGGAGGCAAAGACGGAAACGAAGAGGAAGACGACGACGGAGACAAAGACGGAGACAAAGGCGGAGACAAAGACGGATACAAAGACAGAGACAGAGACAGAGACAGAGGCAGAGACAGAGACGGAGACAGAGAGAGAGACAGAGAGGGAGACAGAGACAGAGACAGAGACAGAGACAGAGACAGAGACAGAGACAGAGACAGACACAGAGGCAGAGACAGAGGCAGAGACAGAAACAGAGACAGAGACAGAGACAGAGACAGAGTCAGAGACAGAGACAGAGACTGGGACAGAGACAGAGACAGAGGGGCAGGAGACGTGGACGGAGACAAAGACGGATACGAAGAGGAAGACGATGACGGAGACAAAGACGGAGACAAAGGCGGATACAAAGATGCAGACACAGACGGAGACAAATACCGAGACAAAGACGGAGGCAAAGACGGAGACAAAGACGGAGACAAATATGGAGACACAGACGGAGACAAATACGGAGACAAAGACGGTGACAAAGACAGAATCAAAGACGGAAACGAAGAGGAAGACGACGACGGAGACAAATACGGAGACAAAGACGGAGGCAAAGACGGAGACAAAGACGGAGACGAAGATGGAGACACAGAGGTAGGCAAATACGGAGACAAAGACGGTGACAAGGACGGAGCAAAGACGGAGACGAAGACGGAGGCAAGGATGGAGACACAGACGGAGCCAAATACGGAGACAAAGACGGTGACACAGACGGAGGCAAAGACAGAGACGAAGAGGAAGACGACGACGGAGGCAAAGACGTAGACAAAGGCGGAGACAAATATGGAGACACAGGCGGACACAAATACGGAGACAAAGAGAGGTACAAAGGCGGAGACAGAGACAGAGACAGAGACGGAGACGGAGACAGAGACGGGGACAGAGACATAGACGGAGACAAAGACGGAGACAAAGACGGTGACAAAGACGGAGACAAAGACGCAGACGAAGAGGAAGACGACGACGGAGACAAGGACGGAGACAAAGGCGGAGACAAAGATGGAGCCACAGACGGCGACAAATACGGAGACAAAGACGGAGGCAAAGACGGAGACAAAGACGGAGACAAATATGGAGACACAGACGGAGACAAATGCGGAGACAAAGACGGTGACAAAGACGGAGGCAAAGACGGAGACGAAGAGGAAGACGACGACGGAGACAAAGACGGAGACAAAGGCGGAGACGAAGATGGAGACACAGACGGAGACAAATACGGAGACAAAGACGGAGACAAAGGCGGAGACAAAGATGGAGACACAGACAGGTACAAAGACGGAGACAGAGACAGAGACCGAGACGGAGACGGAGACGGATACAGAGACAGGGACAGAGACAGAGGCAGAGACAGAGACAGAGACAGGGACAGAGACAGAGACAGAGACAGGGACAGGGAGAGAGACAGAGACAGAGACGGAGGCAGAGACAGAGACAGAGACAGAGACAGAGACAGAGGCAGCGACAGAGACAGAAACAGAGACAGAGGCAGAGACAGAAACAGAGACAGAGACAGAGACAGAGACAGAGACAGAGACAGAGACAGAGACAGAGACAGAGACAGAGACAGAGACAGAGACAGAGACAGAGACAGAGACAGAGACAGAGACAGAGACAGAGACAGAGACAGAGACAGAGACAGAGACAGAGACAGAGACAGAGACATAGACAGAGACAGAGTCAGAGACAGAGACAAAGACTGGGACAGAGACTGAGACAGAGGGGCAGGAGATGTGGACGGAGACAAAGACGGATACGAAGAGGAAGACGACGACGGAGACAAAGACGGAGACAAAGGCGGAGACAAAGATGCAGACACAGACGCAGACAAATACCGAGACAAAGACGGAGGCAAAGACGGAGACAAAGACGGAGACAAATATGGAGACACAGACGGAGACAAATACGGATACAAAGACGGTGACAAAGACGGAGGCAAAGACGGAAACGAAGAGGAAGACGACGACGGAGACAAAGACGGAGACAAAGGCGGAGACATAGACGGATACAAAGACAGAGACAGAGACAGAGACAGAGGCAGAGACAGAGACGGAGACAGAGAGAGAGACAGAGAGGGAGACAGAGACAGAGACAGAGACAGAGACAGAGACAGAGACAGAGACAGAGACAGAGGCAGAGACAGAGGCAGAGACAGAAACAGAGACAGAGACAGAGACAGAGACAGAGTCAGAGACAGAGACAGAGACTGGGACAGAGACAGAGACAGAGGGGCAGGAGACGTGGACGGAGACAAAGACGGATACGAAGAGGAAGACGATGACGGAGACAAAGACGGAGACAAAGGCGGATACAAAGATGCAGACACAGACGGAGACAAATACCGAGACAAAGACGGAGGCAAAGACGGAGACAAAGACGGAGACAAATATGGAGACACAGACGGAGACAAAGACGGAGACAAAGACGGTGACAAAGACGGAGACAAAGACGGAGACGAAGACGGAGACAGAGGCAGAGGCGGAGACAGAGAAGGGAACAGAGACAGAGACAGAGAAAGTGACAGAGACAGAGACAGAGTCAGAGACAGGAAAAGAGACAGAGACAGAGACAGAGGCAGCGACAGAGACAGAGACAGAGACAGGAAAAGAGACAGAGATAGAGACAGAGACAGGGGCAGCGACAGAGACAGAAACAGAGACAGAGACAGAGACAGAGACAGAGACAGAGACAGAGACAGAGACAAAGACGGAAACAAAGAGGAAGACGAAGACGGAGAGAAAGACGGATACAAAGACGGCCACAAAGACGGAGACAGGGACCGAGACAGAGACAGAGACAGAGACAGAGACAGAGACAGAGACAGAGACAGAGACAGAGACAGAGACAGAGACAGAGACAGAGACAGAGACAGAGACAGAGACAGAGACAGAGACAGAGACAGAGACAGAGTCAGAGACAGAGACAGAGACAGAGACAGAGACAGAGACAGAGACAGAGACAGAGACAGAGACGGAGACAGAGACAGATACAGACACAGAGACAGAGACTGAGACAGAGGCAGAGACAGAGACAGAGACAGAGGCAGAGAGAGAGACAGAGACAGAGACAGAGACAGAGTCAGAGACTGAGACAGAGACAGAGTCAGAGACTGAGACAGAGACAGAGACAGAGGGGCAGGAGACGTGGACGGAGACAAAGACGGAGACAAAGACGGTGAAAAAGGCGGAGACAAAGACGGAGACAAAGACGGAGACAAAGACGGTGACAAAGACGGAGACAAAGACGGAGACAAAGATAGAGACAAGGACAGAGACAGAGGCAGAGACAGAGACAGAGACAGATACAGAGACAGAGACAAAGACGGAGATAAAGGCGGAGACAAAGACGGATACAAAGACAGAGACAGAGACAGAGACAGAGGCAGAGACAGAGACAGAGACAGAGACAGAGACAGAGACAGAGGCAGAGACAGAGGCAGAGACAGAAACAGAGACAGAGACAGAGACAGAGACAGAGTCAGAGACAGAGACAGAGACTGGGACCGAGACAGAGACAGAGGGGCAGGAGACGTGGACGGAGACAAAGACGGATACGAAGAGGAAGACGATGACGGAGACAAAGACGGAGACAAAGGCGGATACAAAGATGCAGACACAGACGGAGACAAATACCGAGACAAAGACGGAGGCAAAGACGGAGACAAAGACGGAGACAAATATGGAGACACAGACGGAGACAAATACGGAGATAAAGACGGTGACAAAGACAGAATCAAAGACGGAAACGAAGAGGAAGACGACGACGGAGACAAAGACGGAGACAAAGACGGTGACAAAGACGGAGACAAAGACGGAGACGACGAGGAAGACGACGACGGAGACAAAGACGGAGACAAAGGCGGAGACAAAGATGGAGACACAGACAGAGACAAATACGGAGACAATGTCGGAGGCAAAGACGGAGACAAAGACGGAGACAAATATGGAGACACAGACGGAGACAAATACGGAGACAAAGACGGTGACAAAGACGGAGGCAAAGACGGAGACGAAGAGGAAGACGACGACGGAGACAAAGACGGAGACAAAGGCGGAGACGAAGATGGAGACACAGACGGAGACAAATACGGAGACAAAGACGGTGGCAAAGACGGACACAAAGACGGAGACAAAGATGGAGACACAGACGGAGGCAAATACGCAGACAAAGACGGTGACAAGGACGGAGGCAAATACGGAGACGAAGAGGAAGACGACGACGGAGACAAGGACGGAGACAAAGGCGGAGACAAAGATGGAGCCACAGACGGCGACAAATACGTAGACAAAGACGGAGGCAAAGACGGAGACAAAGACGGAGACAAATATGGAGACACAGACGGAGACAAATGCGGAGACAAAGACGGTGACAAAGACGGAGGCAAAGATGGAGACGAAGAGGAAGACGACGACGGAGACAAAGACGGAGACAAAGGCGGAGACGAAGATGGAGACACAGACAGGTACAAACACGGAGACAGAGACAGAGACAGAGACGGAGACGGAGACGGAGACAGAGACAGGGACAGAGACAGAGGTAGAGACAGAGACAGAGACAGGGACAGAGACAGAGACAGAGACAGGGACAGGGAGAGAGACAGAGACAGAGACGGAGGCAGAGACAGAGACAGAGACAGAGACAGAGGCAGCGACAGAGACAGAAACAGAGACAGAGGCAGAGACAGAAACAGAGACAGAGACAGAGACAGAGACAGAGACAGAGACAGAGACAGAGACAGAGACAGAGACAGAGACAGAGACAGAGACAGAGACAGAGACAGAGACAGAGACAGAGACAGAGACAGAGACAGAGACAGAGACAGAGACAGAGACAGAGACAGAGACAGAGACAGAGACAGAGACAGAGACAGAGACAGAGACAGAGACAGAGACAGAGACAGAGACAGAGACAGAGACAGAGACAGAGACAGAGATAGAGACTGGGACAGAGACTGAGACAGAGGGGCAGGAGATGTGGACGGAGACAAAGACGGATACGAAGAGGAAGACGACGACGGAGACAAAGACGGAGACAAAGGCGGAGACAAAGATGCAGACACAGACGCAGACAAATACCGAGACAAAGACGGAGGCAAAGACGGAGACAAAGACGGAGACAAATATGGAGACACAGACGGAGACAAATACGGAGACAAAGACGGTGACAAAGACGGAGGCAAAGACGGAGACGAAGAGGAAGACGACGACGGAGACAAAGACGGAGACAAAGGCGGAGACGAAGATGGAGACACAGACGGAGACAAATACGGAGACAAAGACGGTGGCAAAGACGGACACAAAGACGGAGACGAAGAGGAAGACGACGACGGAGACAAAGACGTAGACAAAGACAGAGACAGATCTGGAGACACAGACGGACACAAATACGGAGACAAAGACAGGTACAAAGACGGAGACAGAGACAGAGACAGAGACGGAGACGGAGACGGTGACAGAGACAGGGACAGAGACAGAGGCAGAGACAGAGACAGGGACAGAGACAGAGACAGAGACAGGGACAGGGACAGAGACAGAGACAGAGACAGAGACAGAGACAGAGACAGAGACAGAGTCAGAGACTGAGACAGAGACAGAGACAGAGACACGGGCAGAGACAGAGACAGAGACTGAGACAGAGACAGAGACAGAGGGGCAGGAGACGTGGACGGAGACAAAGACGGAGACAGAGACGGTGACAAAGACGGAGACAAAGACGGAGACGACGAGGAAGACGACGACGGAGACAAAGACGGAGACAAAGGCGGAGACAAAGATGGAGACACAGACAGAGACAAATACGGAGACAATGTCGGAGGCAAAGACGGAGACAAAGACGGAGACAAATATGGAGACACAGACGGAGACAAATACGGAGACAAAGACGGTGACAAAGACGGAGGCAAAGACGGAGACGAAGAGGAAGACGACGACGGAGACAAAGACGGAGACAAAGGCGGAGACGAAGATGGAGACACAGACGGAGACAAATACGGAGACAAAGACGGTGGCAAAGACGGACACAAAGACGGAGACAAATATGGAGACACAGACGGAGACAAATACGGAGACAAAGACGGTGACAAAGACGGAGGCAAAGACGGAGACGAAGAGGAAGACGACGACGGAGACAAAGACGGAGACAAAGGCGGAGACGAAGATGGAGACACAGACGGAGACAAATACGGAGACAAAGACGGTGGCAAAGACGGACACAAAGACGGAGACAAAGATGGAGACACAGACGGAGGCAAATACGCAGACAAAGACGGTGACAAGGACGGAGGCAAATACGGAGACGAAGAGGAAGACGACGACGGAGACAAAGACGTAGACAAAGACAGAGACAGATCTGGAGACACAGACGGACACAAATACGGAGACAAAGACAGGTACAAAGACGGAGACAGAGACAGAGACAGAGACGGAGACGGAGACGGAGACAGAGACAGGGACAGAGACAGAGGCAGAGACAGAGACAGGGACAGAGACAGAGACAGAGACGGGGACAGGGACAGAGACAGAGACAGAGACGGAGACAGAGACAGAGACAGAGACAGAGACAGAGACAGAGACAGAGACAGAGGCAGAGACAAAGACGGAGACAAAGACGGAGACAAAGAAGTAGACAAAGACGTAGACAAAGACGGAGACAAAGACGGAGACAACGACGGTGACAAAGACGGAGACAAAGACGGAGACGAAGAGGAAGACGACGACGGAGACAAAGACGGTGACAAAGACGGAGACAAAGACGGAGACAGAGGCAGAGGCGGAGACAGAGAAGGGAACAGAGGCAGAGACAGAGAAAGGGACAGAGACAGAGACAGAGACAGAGACAGAGACAGGAAAAGAGACAGAGACAGAGACAGAGACAGAGGCAGCGACAGAGACAGAAACAGAGACAGAGACAGAGGCACAGACAGAGACACAGACAGAGAAAAAGACAGAGGCGCATGAGAAAAAGACAGAGCCACAGACAGAGACAGAGGAAGAGACAGAGACAGAGACAGAGACAGAGACAGAGACAGAGACAGAGACAGAGACAGAGGGGCAGGAGACGTGGACGGAGACAAAGACGGCGACAAAGACGGTGACCAAGACGGAGACAAAGACGCAGACGAAGAGGAAGACGACGACGGAGACAAGGACGGAGACAAAGGCGGAGACAAAGATGGAGCCACAGACGGCGACAAATACGGAGACAAAGACGGAGGCAAAGACGGAGACAAAGACGGAGACAAATATGGAGACACAGACGGAGACAAATGCGGAGACAAAGACGGTGACAAAGACGGAGGCAAAGATGGAGACGAAGAGGAAGACGACGACGGAGACAAAGACGGAGACAAAGGCGGAGACGAAGATGGAGACACAGACGGAGACAAATACGGAGACAAAGACGGAGACAAAGGCGGAGACAAAGATGGAGACACAGACAGGTACAAAGACGGAGACAGAGACAGAGACAGAGACGGAGACGGAGACGGAGACAGAGACAGGGACAGAGACAGAGGCAGAGACAGAGACAGAGACAGGGACAGAGACAGAGACAGAGACAGGGACAGGGAGAGAGACAGAGACAGAGACGGAGGCAGAGACAGAGACAGAGACAGAGACAGAGGCAGCGACAGAGACAGAAACAGAGACAGAGGCAGAGACAGAAACAGAGACAGAGACAGAGACAGAGACAGAGACAGAGACGGAGACAGAGACAGAGACAGAGACAGAGACAGAGACAGAGACAGAGACAGAGACAGAGACAGAGACAGAGACAGAGACAGAGACAGAGACAGAGACAGAGACAGAGACAGAGACAGAGACAGAGACAGAGACAGAGACAGAGACAGAGACAGAGACAGAGACAGAGTCAGAGACAGAGACAGAGACTGGGACAGAGACTGAGACAGAGGGGCAGGAGATGTGGACGGAGACAAAGACGGATACGAAGAGGCAGACGACGACGGAGACAAAGACGGAGACAAAGGCGGAGACAAAGATGCAGACACAGACGCAAACAAATACCGATACAAAGACGGAGGCAAAGACGGAGGCAAAGACGGAGACAAATATGGAGACACAGACGGAGACAAATAGGGTGACAAAGACGGTGACAAAGACGGAGGCAAAGACGGAGACGAAGAGGAAGACGACGACGGAGACAAAGACGGAGACAAAGGCGGAGACGAAGATGGAGACACAGACGGAGACAAATACGGAGACAAAGACGGTGGCAAAGACGGACACAAAGACGGAGACAAAGATGGAGACACAGACGGAGGCAAATACGCAGACAAAGACGGTGACAAGGACGGAGGCAAATACGGAGACGAAGAGGAAGACGACGACGGAGACAAAGACGTAGACAAAGACAGAGACAGATCTGGAGACACAGACGGACACAAATACGGAGACAAAGTCAGGTACAAAGACGGAGACAGAGACAGAGACAGAGACGGAGACGGAGACGGAGACAGAGACAGGGACAGAGACAGAGGCAGAGGCAGAGACAGAGACAGGGACAGAGACAGAGACAGAGACAGGGACAGGGACAGAGACAGAGACAGAGACGGAGACAGAGACAGAGACAGAGACAGAGTCAGAGACTGAGACAGAGACAGAGACAGAGACACGGGCAGAGACAGAGACAGAGACAGAGGGGCAGGAGACGTGGACGGAGACAAAGACGGAGACAAAGACGGTGACAAAGACGGAGACAAAGACGGAGACGACGAGGAAGACGACGACGGAGACAAAGACGGAGACAAAGGCGGAGACAAAGATGGAGACACAGACAGAGACAAATACGGAGACAATGTCGGAGGCAAAGACGGAGACAAAGACGGAGGCAAAGACGGAGACGAAGAGGAAGACGACGACGGAGACAAAGACGGAGACAAAGGCGGAGACGAAGATGGAGACACAGACGGAGACAAATACGGAGACAAAGACGGTGGCAAAGACGGACACAAAGACGTAGACAAAGATGGAGACACAGACGGAGGCAAATACGCAGACAAAGACGGTGACAAGGACGGAGGCAAATACGGAGACGAAGAGGAAGACGACGACGGAGACAAAGACGTAGACAAAGACAGAGACAGATCTGGAGACACAGACGGACACAAATACGGAGACAAAGACAGGTACAAAGACGGAGACAGAGACAGAGACAGAGACGGAGACGGAGACGGAGACAGAGACAGGGACAGAGACAGAGGCAGAGACAGAGACAGGGACAGAGACAGAGACAGAGACAGGGACAGGGACAGAGACAGAGACAGAGACAGAGACGGAGACAGAGACAGAGACAGAGACAGAGACAGAGACAGAGACAGAGACAGAGGCAGAGACAAAGACGAAGACAAAGACGGAGACAAAGAAGTAGACAAAGACGTAGACAAAGACGGAGACAAAGACGGAGACAACGACGGTGACAAAGACGGAGACAAAGACGGAGACGAAGAGGAAGACGACGACGGAGACAAAGACGGTGACAAAGACGGAGACAAAGACGGAGACAGAGGCAGAGGCGGAGACAGAGAAGGGAACAGAGGCAGAGACAGAGAAAGGGACAGAGACAGAGACAGAGACAGAGACAGAGACAGAGACAGGAAAAGAGACAGAGACAGAGACAGAGACAGAGGCAGCGACAGAGACAGAAACAGAGACAGAGACAGAGGCACAGACAGAGACACAGACAGAGAAAAAGACAGAGGCGCATGAGAAAAAGACAGAGCCACAGACAGAGACAGAGGAAGAGACAGAGACAGAGACAGAGACAGAGACAGAGACAGAGACAGAGACAGAGACAGAGACAGAGGGGCAGGGGACGTGGACGGAGACAAAGACGGCGACAAAGACGGTGACAAAGACGGAGACAAAGACGCAGACGAAGAGGAAGACGACGACGGAGACAAGGACGGAGACAAAGGCGGAGACAAAGATGGAGCCACAGACGGCGACAAATACGGAGACAAAGACGGAGGCAAAGACGGAGACAAAGACGGAGACAAATATGGAGACACAGACGGAGACAAATGCGGAGACAAAGACGGTGACAAAGACGGAGGCAAAGACGGAGACGAAGAGGAAGACGACGACGGAGACAAAGACGGAGACAAAGACGGTGACAAAGACGGAGACAAAGACGGAGACAGAGGCAGAGGCGGAGACAGAGAAGGGAACAGAGGCAGAGACAGAGAAAGGGACAGAGACAGAGACAGAGACAGAGACAGAGACAGAGACAGGAAAAGAGACAGAGACAGAGACAGAGACAGAGGCAGCGACAGAGACAGAAACAGAGACAGAGACAGAGGCACAGACAGAGACACAGACAGAGAAAAAGACAGAGGCGCATGAGAAAAAGACAGAGCCACAGACAGAGACAGAGGAAGAGACAGAGACAGAGACAGAGACAGAGACAGAGACAGAGACAGAGACAGAGACAGAGGGGCAGGGGACGTGGACGGAGACAAAGACGGCGACAAAGACGGTGACAAAGACGGAGACAAAGACGCAGACGAAGAGGAAGACGACGACGGAGACAAGGACGGAGACAAAGGCGGAGACAAAGATGGAGCCACAGACGGCGACAAATACGGAGACAAAGACGGAGGCAAAGACGGAGACAAAGACGGAGACAAATATGGAGACACAGACGGAGACAAATGCGGAGACAAAGACGGTGACAAAGACGGAGGCAAAGACGGAGACGAAGAGGAAGACGACGACGGAGACAAAGACGGAGACAAAGGCGGAGACGAAGATGGAGACACAGACGGAGACAAATACGGAGACAAAGACGGAGACAAAGGCGGAGACAAAGATGGAGACACAGACAGGTACAAAGACGGAGACAGAGACAGAGACAGAGACGGAGACGGAGACGGAGACAGAGACAGGGACAGAGACAGAGGCAGAGACAGAGACAGAGACAGGGACAGAGACAGAGACAGAGACAGGGACAGGGAGAGAGACAGAGACAGAGACGGATGCAGAGACAGAGACAGAGACAGAGACAGAGACGGAGGCAGCGACAGAGACAGAAACAGAGACAGAGGCAGAGACAGAAACAGAGACAGAGACAGAGACAGAGACAGAGACAGAGACAGAGACAGAGACAGAGACAGAGACAGAGACAGAGACAGAGACAGAGACAGAGACAGAGACAGAGACAGAGACAGAGACAGAGACAGAGACAGAGACAGAGTCAGAGACAGAGACAGAGACTGGGACAGAGACTGAGACAGAGGGGCAGGAGATGTGGACGGAGACAAAGACGGATACGAAGAGGAAGACGACGACGGAGACAAAGACGGAGACAAAGGCGGAGACAAAGATGCAGACACAGGCGCAGACAAATACCGAGACAAAGACGGAGGCAAAGACGGAGACAAAGACGGAGACAAATATGGAGACACAGACGGAGACAAATACGGAGACAAAGACGGTGACAAAGACGGAGGCAAAGACGGAAACGAAGAGGAAGACGACGACGGAGACAAAGACGGAGACAAAGGCGGAGACAAAGACGGATACAAAGACAGAGACAGAGACAGAGACAGAGGCAGAGACAGAGACGGAGACAGAGAGAGAGACAGAGAGGGAGACAGAGACAGAGACAGAGACAGAGACAGAGACAGAGACAGAGACAGAGACAGAGGCAGAGACAGAGGCAGAGACAGAAACAGAGACAGAGACAGAGACAGAGACAGAGTCAGAGACAGAGACAGAGACTGGGACAGAGACAGAGACAGAGGGGCAGGAGACGTGGACGGAGACAAAGACGGATACGAAGAGGAAGACGATGACGGAGACAAAGACGGAGACAAAGGCGGATACAAAGATGCAGACACAGACGGAGACAAATACCGAGACAAAGACGGAGGCAAAGACGGAGACAAAGACGGAGACAAATATGGAGACACAGACGGAGACAAATACGGAGACAAAGACGGTGACAAAGACAGAATCAAAGACGGAAACGAAGAGGAAGACGACGACGGAGACAAAGACGGAGACAAAGGCGGAGACAAAGACGGATACAAAGACAGAGACAGAGACAGAGACAGAGGCAGAGACAGAGACGGAGACAGAGACGGAGGCAGAGACAGAAACAGAGACAGAGACAGAGACAGAGACAGCGACAAAGACAGAGACTGAGACAGAGACAGAGACAGAGGGGCAGGAGACGTGGACGGAGACAAAGACGGAGACAAAGACGGTGACAAAGACGGAGACAAAGACGGAGACGAAGACGGAGACAGAGGCAGAGGCGGAGACAGAGAAGGGAACAGAGACAGAGACAGAGAAAGTGACAGAGACAGAGACAGAGTCAGAGACAGGAAAAGAGACAGAGACAGAGACAGAGGCAGCGACAGAGACAGAGACAGAGACAGGAAAAGAGACAGAGATAGAGACAGGGACAGGGGCAGCGACAGAGACAGAAACAGAGACAGAGACAGAGACAGAGACAGAGACAGAGACAGAGACAGAGACAGAGACAAAGACGGAAACAAAGAGGAAGACGAAGACGGAGAGAAAGACGGATACAAAGACGGCCACAAAGACGGAGACAGGGACCGAGACAGAGACAGAGACAGAGACAGAGACAGAGACAGAGACAGAGACAGAGACAGAGACAGAGACAGAGACAGAGAGAGAGACAGAGACAGAGACAGAGTCAGAGACAGAGACAGAGACAGAGACAGAGACAGAGACAGAGACAGAGACAGAGACGGAGACAGAGACAGATACAGAGACAGAGACAGAGACTGAGACAGAGGCAGAGACAGAGACAGAGACAGAGGCAGGGAGAGAGACAGAGACAGAGACAGAGACAGAGTCAGAGACTGAGACAGAGACAGAGTCAGAGACTGAGACAGAGACAGAGACAGAGGGGCAGGAGACGTGGACGGAGACAAAGACGGAGACAAAGACGGTGAAAAAGGCGGAGACAAAGACGGAGACAAAGACGGAGACAAAGACGGTGACAAAGACGGAGACAAAGACGGAGACAAAGATAGAGACAAGGACAGAGACAGAGGCAGAGACAGAGACAGAGACAGATACAGAGACAGAGACAAAGACGGAGACAAAGGCGGAGACAAAGACGGATACAAAGACAGAGACAGAGACAGAGACAGAGGCAGAGACAGAGACAGAGACAGAGACAGAGACAGAGACAGAGGCAGAGACAGAGGCAGAGACAGAAACAGAGACAGAGACAGAGACAGAGACAGAGTCAGAGACAGAGACAGAGACTGGGACAGAGACAGAGACAGAGGGGCAGGAGACGTGGACGGAGACAAAGACGGATACGAAGAGGAAGACGATGACGGAGACAAAGACGGAGACAAAGGCGGATACAAAGATGCAGACACAGACGGAGACAAATACCGAGACAAAGACGGAGGCAAAGACGGAGACAAAGACGGAGACAAATATGGAGACACAGACGGAGACAAATACGGAGACAAAGACGGTGACAAAGACAGAATCAAAGACGGAAACGAAGAGGAAGACGACGACGGAGACAAAGACGGAGACAAAGACGGTGACAAAGACGGAGACAAAGACGGAGACGACGAGGAAGACGACGACGGAGACAAAGACGGAGACAAAGGCGGAGACAAAGATGGAGACACAGACAGAGACAAATACGGAGACAATGTCGGAGGCAAAGACGGAGACAAAGACGGAGACAAATATGGAGACACAGACGGAGACAAATACGGAGACAAAGACGGTGACAAAGACGGAGGCAAAGACGGAGACGAAGAGGAAGACGACGACGGAGACAAAGACGGAGACAAAGGCGGAGACGAAGATGGAGACACAGACGGAGACAAATACGGAGACAAAGACGGTGGCAAAGACGGACACAAAGACGGAGACAAAGATGGAGACACAGACGGAGGCAAATACGCAGACAAAGACGGTGACAAGGACGGAGGCAAATACGGAGACGAAGAGGAAGACGACGACGGAGACAAGGACGTAGACAAAGACAGAGACAGATCTGGAGACACAGACGGACACAAATACGGAGACAAAGACAGGTACAAAGACGGAGACAGAGACAGAGACAGAGACGGAGACGGAGACGGAGACAGAGACAGGGACAGTGACAGAGGCAGAGACAGAGACAGGGACAGAGACAGAGACAGAGACAGGGACAGGGACAGAGACAGAGACAGAGACGGAGACAGAGACAGAGACAGAGACAGAGACAGAGACAGAGACAGAGACAGAGGCAGAGACAAAGACGGAGACAAAGACGGAGACAAAGAAGTAGACAAAGACGTAGACAAAGACGGAGACAAAGACGGAGACAACGACGGTGACAAAGACGGAGACAAAGACGGAGACGAAGAGGAAGACGACGACGGAGACAAAGACGGTGACAAAGACGGAGACAAAGACGGAGACAGAGGCAGAGGCGGAGACAGAGAAGGGAACAGAGGCAGAGACAGAGAAAGGGACAGAGACAGAGACAGAGACAGAGACAGAGACAGGAAAAGAGACAGAGACAGAGACAGAGACAGAGGCAGCGACAGAGACAGAAACAGAGACAGAGACAGAGGCACAGACAGAGACACAGACAGAGAAAAAGACAGAGGCGCATGAGAAAAAGACAGAGCCACAGACAGAGACAGAGGAAGAGACAGAGACAGAGACAGAGACAGAGACAGAGACAGAGACAGAGACAGAGACAGAGACAGAGACAGAGGGGCAGGAGACGTGGACGGAGACAAAGACGGAGACAAAGACGGTGACAAAGACGGAGACAAAGACGCAGACGAAGAGGAAGACGACGACGGAGACAAGGACGGAGACAAAGGCGGAGCCAAAGATGGAGCCACAGACGGCGACAAATACGGAGACAAAGACGGAGGCAAAGACGGAGACAAAGACGGAGACAAATATGGAGACACAGACGGAGACAAATGCGGAGACAAAGACGGTGACAAAGACGGAGGCAAAGATGGAGACGAAGAGGAAGACGACGACGGAGACAAAGACGGAGACAAAGGCGGAGACGAAGATGGAGACACAGACGGAGACAAATACGGAGACAAAGACGGAGACAAAGGCGGAGACAAAGATGGAGACTCAGACAGGTACAAAGACGGAGACAGAGACAGAGACAGAGACGGAGACGGAGACGGAGACAGAGACAGGGACAGAGACAGAGGCAGAGACAGAGACAGAGACAGGGACAGAGACAGAGACAGAGACAGGGACAGGGAGAGAGACAGAGACAGAGACGGAGGCAGAGACAGAGACAGAGACAGAGACAGAGGCAGCGACAGAGAC
>CAMAOD020000223.1:0-105000 GCA_945859595.2 Megachile willughbiella | reverse complement strand
ACAAAGGCGGAGACAAAGACGGATACAAAGACAGAGACAGAGACAGAGACAGAGGCAGAGACAGAGACAGAGACAGAGACAGAGACAGAGACAGAGACAGCGACAGAGACAGAGACAGAGATGGACACAGAGACAGAGACAGAGACAGCGGCGGAGACGGAGACGCAGACAGGGACATAGACAGAGACAGAGACAGAGACAGCGACAGAGACACAGACAGAGACAGAGACAGAGACAGAGACAGAGACAGAGACAGAGACAGAGACAGAGACAGAGACAGAGACAGAGACAGAGACAGAGACAGAGACAGAGACAGAGACAGAGACAGAGGCAGAGACAGAGACAGAGACAGAGACGGAGACGGAGACAGAGACAGAGACAGAGACAGAGACTGAGACAGAGGCAGAGACAGAGACAGAGACAGAGACAGAGACAGAGACAGAGACAGATACTGAGACAGAGACAGAGACAGAGGGGCAGGAGACGTGGACGGAGACGTGGACGGAGACAAAGACGGTGAAAAAGGCGGAGACAAAGACGGAGACCAAGGCGGAGACAAAGACGGAGACAAAGAAGGTGACAAAGACGGAGACAAAGACGGAGACAAACATAGAGACAAGGACAGAGACAGAGGCAGAGACAGAGACAGAGACAGAGACTGAGACAGAGACAGAGACAGAGGGGCAGGAGACGTGGACGGAGACAACGACGGAGACAAAGACGGTGACAAAGACGGATACAAAGACAGAGACAGAGACAGAGACAGAGGCAGAGACAGAGACGGAGACAGAGACAGAGACAGAGACAGAGACAGAGACAGAGACAGAGACAGAGACAGAGACAGAGACAGAGACTGAGACAGAGACAGAGACAGAGGGGCAGGAGACGTGGACGGAGACAAAGACGGAGACAAAGACGTAGACAAAGACGGAGACAAAGACGGAGACAAAGACGGAGACAAGGACGGTGACATAGACGGAGACAAAGACGGAGACGAGGAGGAAGACGAGGACGGAGACAAAGACGGAGACAAAGACGGAGACAAAGACAGAGACAGAGACAGGTACAGAGACAGAGACAGAGACAGAAACAGAGACAGAGACAGAGACAGTGACAGAGACATAGACAGAGACAGAGACAGAGACAGAGACAGAGATGGACACAGACACAGAGACCGTGACAGCGGCGGGGACAGGGACAGAGACAGGGACAGAGACAGAGGCAGAGACAGGGACAGGGAGAGAGACAGAGACAGAGACGGAGACAGAGACAGAGTCAGAGACAGAGACAGAGACTGGGACAGAGACAGAGACAGAGGGGCAGGAGACGTGGACGGAGACAAAGACGGATACGAAGAGGAAGACGACGACGGAGACAAAGACGGAGACAAAGATGCAGACACAGACGGAGACAAATACCGAGACAAAGACGGAGGCAAAGACGGAGACAAAGACGGAGACAAATATGGAGACACAGACGGAGACAAATACGGAGACAAAGACGGTGACAAAGACGGAGGCAAAGACGGAAACGAAGAGGAAGACGACGACGGAGACAAAGACGGATACAAAGGCGGAGACAAAGACGGATGCAAAGACAGAGACAGAGACAAAGGCAGAGACAGAGACGGAGACAGATACAGAGACAGAGACAGAGACAGAGACAGAGACAGAGACAGAGACAGAGACAGAGACAGAGACAGAGACAGAGACAGAGACAGAGACAGAGACAGAGACAGAGACAGAGACAGAGACAGAGGCAGAGACAGAGGCAGAGACAGAAACAGAGACAGAGACAGAGACAGAGTCCGAGACAGAGACAGAGACTGGGACAGAGACAGAGACAGAGAGGCAGGAGACGTGGACGGAGACAAAGACGGATACGAAGAGGAAGACGACGACGGAGACAAAGACGGAGACAAAGGCGGAGACAAAGATGCAGACACAGACGGAGACAAATACCGAGACAACGACGGAGGCAAAGACGGAGACAAAGACGGAGACAAATATGGAGACACAGACGGAGACAAATACGGAGACAAAGACGGTGACAAAGACGGAATCAAAGACGGAAACAAAGAGGAAGACAGCGACAGAGACAGAGACAGAGACAGTGACAGAGACAGAGACAGAGACAGAGACAGAGACAGAGGCAGAGACAGAAACAGAGACAGAGACAGATACAGAGACAGCGACAAAGACAGAGACTGAGACAGGGACAGAGACAGAGGGGCAGGAGACGTGGACGGAGACAAAGACGGAGACAAAGACGGTGACAACGACGGAGACAAAGACGGAGACAGAGACTGAGACAGAGACTGAGACAGAGGCAGAGACAGAGACAGAGACAGAGACAGAGACAGAGACAGAGACAGAGACAGAGACAGAGACAGAGACAGAGACAGAGACAGATACAGAGGGGCAGGAGACGTGGACGGAGACAAAGACGGAGACAAAGACGGTGAAAAAGGCGGAGACAAAGACGGAGACAAAGACGGAGACAAAGACGGTGACAAAGACGGAGACAAAGACGGAGACAAAGATAGAGACAAGGACAGAGATAGAGACAGAGACAGAGACAGAGACAGAAACTGAGACAGACACAGAGATGGAGCCAGAGACAGAGACAGAGACAGAGACAGAGACAGAGACAGAGACAGAGACACAGACAGAGACAGAGACAGAGACAGAGAAGAGACAGAGACAGAGACAGAGACAGAGACAGAGACAGAGACAGAGACAGATACAGAGACAGAGACAGAGACAGAGACAGAGGCAGAGGCAGAGACAGAAACAGAGACAGAGACAGAAACAGAGACAGAGACAGAGACAGAGACAGAGACAGAGACTGAGACAGAGACAGAGACAGAGGGGCAGGAGACGTGGACGGAGACAGAGACGGAGACAAAGACGTAGACAAAGACGGAGACAAAGACGGAGACAAAGACGGAGACAAAGACGGTGACATAGACGGAGACAAAGACGGAGACGAAGAGGAAGACGAGGACGGAGACAAAGACGGAGGCAAAGACGGAGACAAAGAGGAAGACGACGACGGAGACAAAGACGGAGACAAAGGCGGACACGAAGTTGGAGACACAGACGGAGACAAATACGGAGACAAAGACGGAGACAAAGACGGAGACGACGATGGTGACAAAGACGGAGACAAACACGGAGACGAAGAGGAAGACGACGACGGAGACAAAGACGGTGACAAAGACGGAGACAAAGACGCAGACAAAGATGGAGACAAAGACGGAGACAGAGGCAGAGGTGGAGACAGAGAAGGGAACAGAGACAGAGACAGAGAAAGTGACAGAGACACAGACAGCGGCAGAGACGGAGACAGAAACAGAGACAGAGACAGAGACAGAGACAGAGACAGAGACTGAGACAGAGACAGAGACAGAGGGGCAGGAGACGTGGACGGAGACAGAGACGGAGACAAAGACGTAGACAAAGACGGAGACAAAGACGGAGACAAAGACGGAGACAAAGACGGTGACATAGACGGAGACAAAGACGGAGACGAAGAGGAAGACGAGGACGGAGACAAAGACGGAGGCAAAGACGGAGACAAAGAGGAAGACGACGACGGAGACAAAGACGGAGACAAAGGCGGACACGAAGTTGGAGACACAGACGGAGACAAATACGGAGACAAAGACGGAGACAAAGACGGAGACGACGATGGTGACAAAGACGGAGACAAACACGGAGACGAAGAGGAAGACGACGACGGAGACAAAGACGGTGACAAAGACGGAGACAAAGACGCAGACAAAGATGGAGACAAAGACGGAGACAGAGGCAGAGGCGGAGACAGAGAAGGGAACAGAGACAGAGACAGAGAAAGTGACAGAGACACAGACAGCGGCAGAGACGGAGACAGAGGCAGAGACACAGACAGAGACAGAGACAGAGACAGAGACAGAGACAGAGACTGAGACTGAGACAGAGACAGAGATGGACACAGACACAGAGACCGTGACAGCGGCGGGGACGGGGACAGAGACAGGGACAGAGACAGAGGCAGAGACAGAGACAGTGACAGAGACAGATACAGAGACAGGGACAGGGACAGAGACAGAGACAGAGACAGAAACAGAGACAGAGACAGAGACAGTGACAGAGACATAGACGGAGACAAAGACGGAGACAAAGACGTAGACAAAGACGTAGACAAAGACGGAGACGAAGACGGAGACAAAGACGGTGACATAGACGGAGACAAAGACGGAGACGAAGAGGAAGACGAGGACGGAGACAAAGACGGAGACAGAGGCAGAGGCGGAGACAGAGAAGGGAACAGAGACAGAGACAGAGAAAAGGACAGAGACAGAGACAGGAAAAGAGACAGAGATAGAGACAGAGACAGGGGCAGCGACAGAGACAGAAACAGAGACAGAGACAGAGGCACAGACAGAGACACAGACAGAGACAAAGACAGAGGCGCATGAGACAAAGACAGAGCCACAGACAGAGACAGAGGCAGAGACAGAGACAGAGACAGAGACAGAGACAGAGACAGAAACAGAGACAGAGACAGAGACGGAGACAGAGACAGAGACAGAGACAGAGACAGAGGCAGAGACAGAAACAGAGACAGAGACAGAGACAGAGACAGCGACAAAGACAGAGACTGAGACAGAGACAGAGACAGAGGGGCAGGAGACGTGGACGGAGACAAAGACGGAGACAAAGACGGTGACAAAGACGGAGACAAAGACGGAGACGAAGACGGAGACAGAGGCAGAGGCGGAGACAGAGAAGGGAACAGAGACAGAGACAGAGAAAGTGACAGAGACAGAGACAGAGACAGGAAAAGAGAAAGAGACAGAGACAGAGGCAGCGACAGAGACAGAAACAGAGACAGAGACAGAGGCACAGACAGAGACTGGGACAGAGACAGAGACAGAGGGGCAGGAGACGTGGACGGAGACAAAGACGGATACGAAGAGGAAGACGACGACGAAGACAAAGACGGAGACAAAGATGCAGACACAGACGGAGACAAATACCGAGACAAAGACGGAGGCAAAGACGGAGACAAAGACGGAGACAAATATGGAGACACAGACGGAGACAAATACGGAGACAAAGACGGTGACAAAGACGGAGGCAAAGACGGAAACGAAGAGGAAGACGACGACGGAGACAAAGACGGATACAAAGGCGGAGACAAAGACGGATGCAAAGACAGAGACAGAGACAGAGGCAGAGACAGAGACGGAGACAGAGACAGAGACAGAGACAGAGACAGAGACAGAGACAGAGACAGAGACAGAGACAGAGACAGAGACAGAGACAGAGACAGAGACAGAGACAGAGGCAGAGACAGAGGCAGAGACAGAAACAGAGACAGAGACAGAGACAGAGTCCGAGACAGAGACAGAGACTGGGACAGAGACAGAGACAGAGAGGCAGGAGACGTGGACGGAGACAAAGACGGATACGAAGAGGAAGACGACGACGGAGACAAAGACGGAGACAAAGGCGGAGACAAAGATGCAGACACAGACGGAGACAAATACCGAGACAACGACGGAGGCAAAGACGGAGACAAAGACGGAGACAAATATCGAGACACAGACGGAGACAAATACGGAGACAAAGACGGTGACAAAGACGGAATCAAAGACGGAAACAAAGAGGAAGACAGCGACAGAGACAGAGACAGAGACAGTGACAGAGACAGAGACAGAGACAGAGACAGAGACAGAGGCAGAGACAGAAACAGAGACAGAGACAGATACAGAGACAGCGACAAAGACAGAGACTGAGACAGAGACAGAGACAGAGGGGCAGGAGACGTGGACGGAGACAAAGACGGAGACAAAGACGGTGACAAAGACGGAGACAAAGACGGAGACAGAGACTGAGACAGAGACTGAGACAGAGGCAGAGACAGAGACAGAGACAGAGACAGAGACAGATACAGAGACAGAGACAGAGACAGAGACAGAGACAGATACAGAGGGGCAGGAGACGTGGACGGAGACAAAGACGGAGACAAAGACGGTGAAAAAGGCGGAGACAAAGACGGAGACAAAAACGGAGACAAAGACGGTGACAAAGACGGAGACAAAGACGGAGACAAAGATAGAGACAAGGACAGAGATAGAGACAGAGACAGAGACAGAGACAGAAACTGAGACAGACACAGAGATGGAGCCAGAGACAGAGACAGAGACAGAGACAGAGACAGAGACAGAGACAGAGACACAGACAGAGACAGAGACAGAGACAGAGACAGAGACAGAGACAGATACAGAGACAGAGACAGAGACAGAGACAGAGGCAGAGGCAGAGACAGAAACAGAGACAGAGACAGAAACAGAGACAGAGACAGAGACAGAGACAGAGACAGAGACTGAGACAGAGACAGAGACAGAGGGGCAGGAGACGTGGACGGAGACAGAGACGGAGACAAAGACGTAGACAAAGACGGAGACAAAGACGGAGACAAAGACGGAGACAAAGACGGTGACATAGACGGAGACAAAGACGGAGACGAAGAGGAAGACGAGGACGGAGACAAAGACGGAGGCAAAGACGGAGACAAAGAGGAAGACGACGACGGAGACAAAGACGGAGACAAAGGCGGACACGAAGTTGGAGACACAGACGGAGACAAATACGGAGACAAAGACGGAGACAAAGACGGAGACAACGATGGTGACAAAGACGGAGACAAACACGGAGACGAAGAGGAAGACGACGACGGAGACAAAGACGGTGACAAAGACGGAGACAAAGACGCAGACAAAGATGGAGACAAAGACGGAGACAGAGGCAGAGGCGGAGACAGAGAAGGGAACAGAGACAGAGACAGAGAAAGTGACAGAGACACAGACAGCGGCAGAGACGGAGACAGAGGCAGAGACACAGACAGAGACAGAGACAGAGACAGAGACAGAGACAGAGACTGAGACTGAGACAGAGACAGAGATGGACACAGACACAGAGACCGTGACAGCGGCGGGGACGGGGACGGAGACAGGGACAGAGACAGAGGCAGAGACAGAGACAGTGACAGAGACAGATACAGAGACAGGGACAGGGACAGAGACAGAGACAGAGACAGAAACAGAGACAGAGACAGAGACAGTGACAGAGACATAGACGGAGACAAAGACGGAGACAAAGACGTAGACAAAGACGTAGACACAGACGGAGACGAAGACGGAGACAAAGACGGTGACATAGACGGAGACAAAGACGGAGACGAAGAGGAAGACGAGGACGGAGACAAAGACGGAGACAGAGGCAGAGGCGGAGACAGAGAAGGGAACAGAGACAGAGACAGAGAAAAGGACAGAGACAGAGACAGGAAAAGAGACAGAGTTAGAGACAGAGACAGGGGCAGCGACAGAGACAGAAACAGAGACAGAGACAGAGGCACAGACAGAGACACAGACAGAGACAAGGACAGAGGCGCATGAGACAAAGACAGAGCCACAGACAGAGACAGAGGCAGAGACAGAGACAGAGACAGAGACAGAGACAGCGGCAGAGACAGAGGCAGAGACAGAGACAGAGACAGAGACACAGACAGAGGCAGAGACAGAAACAGAGACCGAGACGGAGACAGAGACAGAGACTGAGACAGAGACAGAGACAGAGACAGAGGGGCAGGAGACGTGGACGGAGACAAAGACGGAGACAAAGACGGTGACAAAGACGGAGACAAAGACGGAGACGAAGAGGAAGACGACGACGGAGACAAAGACGGAGACAAAGGCGGAGACAAAGATGGAGACACAGACAGAGACAAATACGGAGACAAAGATGGAAGCAAAGACGGAGACAAAGACGGAGACAAATATGGAGACACAGACGGAGACAAATACGGAGGCAAAGACGGAGACGAAGAGGAAGACGACGACGGAGACAAAGACGGAGAGAAAGGCGGAGACGAAGATGGAGACACAGACGGAGACAAATACGGAGACAAAGACGGAGGCAAAGACGGAGACAAAGACGGAGACAAAGATGGAGACACAGACGGAGGCAAATACGCAGACAAAGACGGTGAAAAAGACGGAGGCAAAGACGGAGACGAAGAGGAAGACGACGACGGAGACAAAGACGTACACAAAGACGGAGACAAATCTGGAGACACAGACGGACACAAATACGGAGACAAAGACAGGTACAAAGACGGAGACAGAGACAGAGACAGAGACAGAGACAGAGACAGGGACAGGGTGAGAGACAGAGACAGAGACGGAGACAGAGACAGAGACAGAGGCAGCGACAGAGACAGAAACAGAGCCCGAGACAGAGGCACAGACAGAGACACAGACAGAGACAAAGACAGAGGCGCATGAGACAAAGACAGAGCCACAGACAGAGACAGAGGCAGAGACAGAGACAGAGACAGAGACAGAGACAGAGACAGAAACAGAGACAGAGACAGAGACGGAGACAGAGACAGAGACAGAGACAGAGACAGAGGCAGAGACAGAAACAGAGACAGAGACAGAGACAGAGACAGAGACAGAGACAGAGACAGCGACAGAGACAGAGACAGAGATAGTGACAGAGACAGAGACAGAGACAGAGACAGAGACAAAGACGGAAACAAAGAGGAAGACGAAGACGGAGACAAAGACGGATACAAAGACGGCCACATAGACGGAGACAGGGACCGAGACAGAGACAGATACAGAGACAGAGACAGAGACAGAGACTGAGACAGAGGCAGAGACAGAGAC
This sequence comes from Megachile willughbiella, assembly GCA_945859595.2. Classification (NCBI taxonomy): domain Eukaryota; kingdom Metazoa; phylum Arthropoda; class Insecta; order Hymenoptera; family Megachilidae; genus Megachile; species Megachile willughbiella. Next base: position 96,278 of record CAMAOD020000223.1, on the reverse strand, counting down.
AGAGACAGAGACAGAGACAGAGACAGAGACAGAGACAGAGACAGATACAGAGGGGCAGGAGACGTGGACGGAGACAAAGACGGAGACAAAGACGGTGAAAAAGGCGGAGACAAAGACGGAGACAAAAACGGAGACAAAGACGGTGACAAAGATGGAGACAAAGACGGAGACAAAGATAGAGACAAGGACAGAGACAGAGGCAGAGACAGAGACAGAGACAGAGACTGAGACAGAGACGGAGACATAGGGGCAGGAGACGTGGACGGAGACAAAGACGGAGACAAAGACGGTGACAAAGACGGAGACAAAGAGGGAGAAGAAGAGGAAGACGACGACGGAGACAAAGATGGAGACAAAGGCGGAGACAAAGACGGATACAAAGACAGAGACAGAGACAGAGACAGAGGCAGAGACAGAGACGGAGACAGAGACAGAGACAGAGACAGAGACAGAGACAGAGACAGAGACAGAGACAGAGACAGAGGCAGAGACAGAGACAGAGACAGAGACAGAGACAGAGACAGAGACAGAGAAAGAGGCGGAGACAGAGACACAGACAGAGGCAGAAAGAGCGACGGAAACAGGGGGGCAGGAGACAAAGGCGGTGACCCTGGCGCAGGAGACAAAGACAGAGACAAAGACGGAAACAAAGAGGAAGACGAAGACGGAGACAAAGACGGATACAAAGACGGCCACAAAGACGGAGACAGGGACAGAGACAGAGACAGAGACAGAGACAGAGACAGAGACAGAGACAGAGACAGAGACAGAGACAGAGACAGAGACAGAGACAGAGACAGAGACAGAGACAGAGACAGAGACAGAGACAGAGACAGAGACAGAGACAGAGACAGAGACAGAGACAGAGACAGAGACAGGGACAGGGGCAGAGACAGAGACAGAGACAGAGACAGGAAAAGAGAGAGAGACAGAGACAGAGACAGAGGCAGCGACAGAGACAGAGACAGAGACAGAGACAGAGACAGAGACAGAGACAGAGACAGAGACAGAGACAGAGACAGAGACAGAGACAGAGACAGAGACAGAGACAGAGACAGAAACAGAGACAGAGGCAGAGACAGAGACAGAGACAGAGACAGAGACAGAGACAGAGACAGAGACAGAGACTGAGACAGAGACAGAGACAGAGGGGCAGGAGACGTGGACGGAGACAAGGACGGAGACAAAGACGTAGACAAAGACGGAGACAAAGACGGAGACAAAGACAGAGACAAGGACGGTGACGTAGACGGAGACAAAGACGGAGACGAGGAGGAAGACGAGGACGGAGACAAAGACGGAGACAAAGACGGAGACAAAGACAGAGACAGAGACAGAGACAGAGACAGAGACAGAGACAGAGACAGAGACAGAGACAGAGACAGAGACAGGTACAGAGACAGCGACAGAGACAGAGACAGAGACAGAGACAGAGACAGAGACAGAGACAGAAACTGAGACAGACACAGAGATGGAGCCAGAGACAGAGACAGAGACTGAGACAGAGGCAGAGACAGTGACAGAGACAGAGACAGAGACAGAGACAGAGACAGAGACAGAGGCAGAGACAGATACAGAGGGGCAGGAGACGTGGACGGAGACAAAGACGGAGACAAAGACGGTGAAAAAGGCGGAGACAAAGACGGAGACAAAAACGGAGGCAAAGACGGTGACAAAGATGGAGACAAAGACGGAGACAAAGATAGAGACAAGGACAGAGGCAGAGGCAGAGACAGAGACAGAGACAGAGACAGAGACTGAGACAGAGACATAGACAGAGGGGCAGGAGACGTGGACGGAGACAAAGACGGAGACAAAGACGGTGACAAAGACGGAGACAAAGAGGGAGAAGAAGAGGAAGACGACGACGGAGACAAAGATGGAGACAAAGGCGGAGACAAAGACGGCCACAAAGACGGAGACAGGGACCGAGACAGGGACAGAGACAGAGACAGAGACAGAGACAGAGACAGAGACAGAGACAGAGACAGAGACAGAGACAGAGACAGAGACAGAGACAGAGACAGAGACAGAGACAGAGACAGGGACAGGGGCAGAGACAGAGACAGAGACAGAGACAGGAAAAGAGAGAGAGACAGAGACAGAGACAGAGGCAGCGACAGAGACAGAGACAGAGACAGAGACAGAGACAGAGACAGAGACAGAGACAGAGACAGGGACAGAAACAGAGACAGAGACAGAGACAGAGACAGAGACAGAGACAGAGACAGAGACAGAGACAGAGACAGAGACAGAGACTGAGACAAAGACAGAGACAGAGGGGCAGGAGACGTGGACGGAGACAAGGACGGAGACAAAGACGTAGACAAAGACGGAGACAAAGACAGAGACAAGGACGGTGACGTAGACGGAGACAAAGACGGAGACGAGGAGGAAGACGAGGACGGAGACAAAGGCGGAGACAAAGACGGAGACAAAGACGGAGACAAAGACAGAGGCAGAGACAGAGACAGAGACAGAGACAGAGACAGAGACAGGTACAGAGACAGCGACAGAGACAGAGACAGAGACAGAGACAGAGACAGAGACAGAGACAGAAACTGAGACAGAGACAGAAACAGAGACAGAGACAGAGACAGAGACTGAGACAGAGACAGAGACAGAGACAGAGGGGCAGGAGACGTGGACGGAGACAGAGACGGAGACAAAGACGTAGACAAAGACGGAGACAAAGACGGAGACAAAGACGGAGACAAAGACGGAGACAAAGACGGTGACATAGACGGAGAGAAAGACGGAGACGAAGAGGAAGACGAGGACGGAGACACAGACGGAGACAAATGCGGAGACAAAGACGGTGACAAAGACGGAGGCAAAGACGGAGACGAAGAGGAAGACGACGACGGAGACAAAGACGGAGACAAAGGCGGAGACGAAGATGGAGACACAGACGGAGACAAATACGGAGACAAAGACGGAGACAAAGACGGAGACAACGATGGTGACAAAGACGGAGACAAACACGGAGACGAAGAGGAAGACGACGACGGAGACAAAGACGGTGACAAAGACGGAGACAAAGACGCAGACAAAGATGGAGACAAAGACGGAGACAGAGGCAGAGGCGGAGACAGAGAAGGGAACAGAGACAGAGACAGAGAAAGTGACAGAGACACAGACAGCGGCAGAGACGGAGACAGAGGCAGAGACACAGACAGAGACAGAGACAGAGACAGAGACAGAGACAGAGACAGAGACAGAGACAGAGACTGAGACTGAGACAGAGACAGAGATGGACACAGACACAGAGACCGTGACAGCGGCGGGGACGGGGACAGAGACAGGGACAGAGACAGAGGCAGAGACAGAGACAGTGACAGAGACAGATACAGAGACAGGGACAGGGACAGAGACAGAGACAGAGACAGAAACAGAGACAGAGACAGAGAGAGTGACAGAGACATAGACGGAGACAAAGACGGAGACAAAGACGTAGACAAAGGCGTAGACAAAGACGGAGACGAAGACGGAGAAAACGATGGTGACAAAGATGGAGACAAAGACGGAGACAGAGGCAGAGGCGGAGACAGAGAAGGGAACAGAGACAGAGACAGAGAAAGTGACAGAGACACAGAGAGCGGCAGAGACGGAGACAGAGGCAGAGACAGAAACAGAGACAGAGACAGAGACAGAGGGGCAGGAGACGTGGACTGAGACAAAGACGGAGACAAAGACGGTGACAAAGACGGAGACAAAGACGGAGACGAAGAGGAAGACGACGACGGAGACAAAGACGGAGACAAAGGCGGAGACAAAGACGGAGACACAGACAGAGACAAATACTGAGACAAAGATGGAGGCAAAGACGGAGACAAAGACGGAGACAAATATGGAGACACAGACGGAGACAAATACGGAGGCAAAGACGGAGACGAAGAGGAAGACGACGACGGAGACAAAGACGGAGACAAAGGCGGAGACGAAGATGGAGACACAGACGGAGACAAATACGGAGACAAAGACGGAGGCAAAGACGGAGACAAAGACGGAGACAAAGATGGAGACACAGACGGAGGCAAATACGGAGACAAAGACGGTGACAAAGACAGAATCAAAGACGGAAACGAAGAGGAAGACGACGACGGAGACAAAGACGGAGACAAAGGCGGAGACAAAGACGGATACAAAGACAGAGACAGAGACAGAGACAGAGGCAGAGGCAGAGACGGAGACAGAGGCGGAGACAAAGACAGAGACAGAGACAGAGACAGAGGCAGCGACAGAGACAGAAACAGAGGCAGAGACAGAGGCACAGACAGAGACACAGACAGAGACAAAGACTGAGGCGCATGAGACAAAGACAGAGCCACAGACAGAGACAGACGCAGAGACAGAGACAGAGACAGAGACAGAGACAGAGACAGAGACAGAGACAGAGACGGAGACAGAGACAGAGACAGAGACAGCGACAGAGACAGAGACAGAGACAGTGACAGAGACAGAGACAGAGACAGAGACAGAGACAGAGACAAAGACGGAAACAAAGAGGAAGACGAAGACGGAGACAAAGACGGATACAAAGACGGCCACAAAGACGGAGACAGGGACCGAGACAGAGACAGATACAGAGACAGAGACAGAGACAGAGACTGAGACAGAGGCAGAGACAGAGTCAGAGACAGAGAGAGAGACAGAGACAGAGACAGACACAGAGACAGATACAGAGGGGCAGGAGACGTGGACGGAGACAAAGACGGAGACAAAAACGGTGAAAAAGGCGGAGACAAAGACGGAGACAAAAACGGAGACAAAGACGGTGACAAAGACGGAGACAAAGACGGAGACAAAGATAGAGACAAGGACAGAGTCAGAGACAGAGACAGAGACAGAGACAGAAACTGAGACAGAGACAGAAACAGAGACAGAGACAGAGACAGAGACTGAGACAGAGACAGAGACAGAGACTGAGGGGCAGGAGACGTGGACGGAGACAGAGACGGAGACAAAGACGTAGACAAAGACGGAGACAAAGACGGAGACAAAGACGGAGACAAAGACGGAGACAAAGACGGTGACATAGACGGAGAGAAAGACGGAGACGAAGAGGAAGACGAGGACGGAGACACAGACGGAGACAAATGCGGAGACAAAGACGGTGACAAAGACGGAGGCAAAGACGGAGACGAAGAGGAAGACGACGACGGAGACAAAGACGGAGACAAAGGCGGAGACGAAGATGGAGACACAGACGGAGACAAATACGGAGACAAAGACGGAGACAAAGACGGAGACAACGATGGTGACAAAGACGGAGACAAACACGGAGACGAAGAGGAAGACGACGACGGAGACAAAGACGGTGACAAAGACGGAGACAAAGACGCAGACAAAGATGGAGACAAAGACGGAGACAGAGGCAGAGGCGGAGACAGAGAAGGGAACAGAGACAGAGACAGAGAAAGTGACAGAGACACAGACAGCGGCAGAGACGGAGACAGAGGCAGAGACACAGACAGAGACAGAGACAGAGACAGAGACAGAGACAGAGACAGAGACAGAGACAGAGACTGAGACTGAGACAGAGACAGAGATGGACACAGACACAGAGACCGTGACAGCGGCGGGGACGGGGACAGAGACAGGGACAGAGACAGAGGCAGAGACAGAGACAGTGACAGAGACAGATACAGAGACAGGGACAGGGACAGAGACAGAGACAGAGACAGAAACAGAGACAGAGACAGAGAGAGTGACAGAGACATAGACGGAGACAAAGACGGAGACAAAGACGTAGACAAAGGCGTAGACAAAGACGGAGACGAAGACGGAGAAAACGATGGTGACAAAGATGGAGACAAAGACGGAGACAGAGGCAGAGGCGGAGACAGAGAAGGGAACAGAGACAGAGACAGAGAAAGTGACAGAGACACAGAGAGCGGCAGAGACGGAGACAGAGGCAGAGACAGAAACAGAGACAGAGACAGAGACAGAGACAGAGACAGAGGGGCAGGAGACGTGGACTGAGACAAAGACGGAGACAAAGACGGTGACAAAGACGGAGACAAAGACGGAGACGAAGAGGAAGACGACGACGGAGACAAAGACGGAGACAAAGGCGGAGACAAAGACGGAGACACAGACAGAGACAAATACGGAGACAAAGATGGAGGCAAAGACGGAGACAAAGACGGAGACAAATATGGAGACACAGACGGAGACAAATACGGAGGCAAAGACGGAGACGAAGAGGAAGACGACGACGGAGACAAAGACGGAGACAAAGGCGGAGACGAAGATGGAGACACAGACGGAGACAAATACGGAGACAAAGACGGAGGCAAAGACGGAGACAAAGACGGAGACAAAGATGGAGACACAGACGGAGGCAAATACGGAGACAAAGACGGTGACAAAGACAGAATCAAAGACGGAAACGAAGAGGAAGACGACGACGGAGACAAAGACGGAGACAAAGGCGGAGACAAAGACGGATACAAAGACAGAGACAGAGACAGAGACAGAGGCAGAGGCAGAGACGGAGACAGAGACGGAGACAAAGACAGAGACAGAGACAGAGACAGAGGCAGCGACAGAGACAGAAACAGAGGCAGAGACAGAGGCACAGACAGAGACACAGACAGAGACAAAGACTGAGGCGCATGAGACAAAGACAGAGCCACAGACAGAGACAGACGCAGAGACAGAGACAGAGACAGAGACAGAGACAGAGACAGAGACGGAGACAGAGACAGAGACAGAGACAGCGACAGAGACAGAGACAGAGACAGTGACAGAGACAGAGACAGAGACAGAGACAGAGACAGAGACAAAGACGGAAACAAAGAGGAAGACGAAGACGGAGACAAAGACGGATACAAAGACGGCCACAAAGACGGAGACAGGGACCGAGACAGAGACAGATACAGAGACAGAGACAGAGACAGAGACTGAGACAGAGGCAGAGACAGAGTCAGAGACAGAGAGAGAGACAGAGACAGAGACAGACACAGAGACAGATACAGAGGGGCAGGAGACGTGGACGGAGACAAAGACGGAGACAAAAACGGTGAAAAAGGCGGAGACAAAGACGGAGACAAAAACGGAGACAAAGACGGTGACAAAGACGGAGACAAAGACGGAGACAAAGATAGAGACAAGGACAGAGTCAGAGACAGAGACAGAGACAGAGACAGAAACTGAGACAGACACAGAGATGGAGCCAGAGACAGAGACAGAGACAGAGACAGAGACAGAGACAGAGACAGAGACAGAGACAGAGACAGAGGGGCAGGAGACGTGGACGGAGACAGAGACGGAGACAAAGACGTAGACAAAGACGGAGACAAAGACGGAGACAAAGACGGAGACAAAGAAGGTGACATAGACGGAGACAAAGACGGAGACGAAGAGGAAGACGAGGACGGAGACAAAGACGGAGGCATAGACGGAGACAAAGACGGAGACAAATATGGAGACACAGACGGAGACAAATGCGGAGACAAAGACGGTGACAAAGCCGGAGGCAAAGACGGAGACGAAGAGGAAGACGACGACGGAGACAAAGACGGAGGCAAAGACGGAGACAAAGACGGATACAAAGAAGGTGACATAGACGGAGACAAAGACGGAGACGAAGAGGAAGACGAGGACGGAGACAAAGACGGAGGCAAAGACGGAGACAAGGACGGAGACAAATATGGAGACACAGACGGAGACAAATGCGGAGACAAAGACGGTGACAAATACGGAGACAAAGACGGAGACAAAGGCGGAGACAACGATGGTGACAAAGACGGAGACAAACACGGAGACGAAGAGGAAGACGACGACGGAGACAAAGACGGTGACAAAGACGGAGACAAAGACGCAGACAAAGATGGAGACAAAGACGGAGGCAGAGGCAAGGGCGGAGACAGAGAAGGGAACAGAGACAGAGACAGAGAAAGTGACAATGACACAGACAGCGGCAGAGACGGAGACAGAGGCAGAGACACAGACAGAGACAGAGACAGAGACAGAGACAGAGACAGAGACTGAGACTGAGACAGAGACAGAGATGGACACAGACACAGAGACCGTGACAGCGGCGGGGACGGGGACAGAGACAGGGACAGAGACAGAGGCAGAGACAGAGACAGTGACAGAGACAGATACAGAGACAGGGACAGGGACAGAGACAGAGACAGAGACAGAAACAGAGACAGAGACAGAGAGAGTGACAGAGACATAGACGGAGACAAAGACGGAGACAAAGACGTAGACAAAGACGTAGACAAAGACGGAGACGAAGACGGAGAAAACGATGGTGACAAGGACGGAGACAAAGACGGAGACGAAGAGGAAGACGACGACGGTGACAAAGACGGTGACAAAGACGGAGGCAAATACGCAGACAAAGACGGTGACAAAGACGGAGGCAAAGACGGAGACGAAGAGGAAGACGACGACGGAGACAAAGACGTACACAAAGACGGAGACAAATCTGGAGACACAGACGGACACAAATACGGAGACAAAGACAGGTACAAAGACGGAGACAGAGACAGAGACAGAGACGGAGACGGAGACGGAGACAGAGACAGGGACAGAGACAGAGGCAGATACAGAGACAGGGACAGAGACAGAGACAGAGACAGGGACAGGGAGAGAGACAGAGACAGAGACGGTGACAAAGACGGAGACAAAGACGCAGACAAAGATGGAGACAAAGACGGAGACAGAGACAGAGCCTGAGACAGAGACTGAGACAGAGGGGCAGGAGACGCGGACGGAGACAAGGACGGAGACAAAGACGGAGACAAAGACGGTGATATAGACGGAGACAAAGACGGAGACGAGGAGGAAGACGAGGACGGAGACAAAGACGGAGACAAAGACGGAGACAAAAATGGAGACAAAGACAGAGACAGAGACAGAGACAGAGACAGAGACAGAGACAGAGACAGAGACAGGTACAGAGACAGCGACAGAGACAGAGACAGAGACAGAGACAGAGACAGAAACTGAGACAGACACAGAGATGGAGCCAGAGACAGAGACAGAGACAGAGACAGAGACAGAGACAGAGACAGAGACAGAGACAGAGACAGAGACAGAGACAGAGACAGGTACAGAGACAGCGACAGAGACAGAGACAGAGACAGAGACAGAGACAGAGACAGAAACTGAGACAGACACAGAGATGGAGCCAGAGACAGGGACAGAGACAGAGACAGAGACAGAGACAGAGACAGAGACAGAGACAGAGACAGAGACAGAGACAGAGACAGAGGCAGAGACAGAAACAGAGACGGAGACAGAAACAGAGACAGAGACAGAGACAGAGACAGAGACTGAGACAGAGACAGAGACAGAGGGGCAGGAGACGTGGACGGAGACAAAGACGGAGAGAAAGATAGAGACAAGGACAGAGACAGAGGCAGAGACAGAGACAGAGACAGAGACTGAGACAGAGACAGAGACAGAGGGGCAGGAGACGTGGACAGAGACAAAGACGGAGACAAAGACGGTGACAAAGACGGAGACATAGAGGGAGACGAAGAGGAAGACGACGACGGAGACAAAGACCGAGACAAAGGCGGAGACAAAGACGGATACAAAGACAGAGACAGAGACAGAGACAGAGACAGAGACAGAGACAGAGACAGCGACAGAGACAGAGACAGAGACAGAGACAGAGACAGAGACAGAGGCAGAGACAGAGACAGAGACAGAGACGGAGGCAGAGACAGAAACCGAGACAGAGACAGAGACAGAGACAGAGACAGAGACAGAGACAGAGACAGGTACAGAGACAGCGACAGAGACAGAGACAGAAACAGAGACAGAGACAGAGGCACAGACAGAAGCAGAGACAGCAACAGAGACAGAGACAGAGACAGAGACAGAGACAGAGACAGAGACAGAGACAGGGACAGAGACCGAGACAGAGACAGAAACAGAGACAGAGACAGAGACAGTGACAGAGACATAGACGGAGACAAAGACGGAGACAAAGACGTAGACAAAGACGTAGACAAAGACGGAGACGAAGACGGAGACAAAGACGGTGACATAGACGGAGACAAAGACGGAGACGAAGAGGAAGACGAGGACGGAGACAAAGACGGAGACAGAGGCAGAGGCGGAGACAGAGAAGGGAACAGAGACAGAGACAGAGAAAAGGACAGAGACAGAGACAGGAAAAGAGACAGAGATAGAGACAGAGACAGGGGCAGCGACAGAGACAGAAGCAGAGACAGAGACAGAGCCACAGACAGAGACACAGACAGAGACAAAGACAGAGGCGCATGAGACAAAGACAGAGCCACAGACAGAGACAGAGGCAGAGACAGAGACAGAGACAGAGACACAGACAGCGGCAGAGACAGAGGCAGAGACAGAGACAGAGACAGAGACAGAGACAGAGGCAGAGACAGAAACAGAGACCGAGACGGAGACAGAGACAGAGACTGAGACAGAGACAGAGACAGAGACAGAGACAGAGACAGAGGGGCAGGAGACGTGGACGGAGACAAAGAGGGAGACAAAGACGGTGACAAAGACGGAGACAAAGACGGAGACGAAGAGGAAGACGACGACGGAGACAAAGACGGAGACAAAGGCGGAGACAAAGATGGAGACACAGACAGAGACAAATACGGGGACAAAGATGGAGGCAAAGACGGAGACAAAGACGGAGACAAATATGGAGACACAGACGGAGACAAATACGGAGGCAAAGACGGAGACGAAGAGGAAGACGACGACGGAGACAAAGACGGAGAGAAAGGCGGAGACGAAGATGGAGACACAGACGGAGACAAATACGGAGACAAAGACGGAGGCAAAGACGGAGACAAAGACGGAGACAAAGATGGAGACACAGACGGAGGCAAATACGCAGACAAAGACGGTGACAAAGACGGAGGCAAAGACGGAGACGAAGAGGAAGACGACGACGGAGACAAAGACGTACACAAAGACGGAGACAAATTTGGAGACACAGACGGACACAAATACGGAGACAAAGACAGGTACAAAGACGGAGACAGAGACAGAGACAGAGACGGAGACGGAGACGGAGACAGAGACAGGGACAGAGACAGAGGCAGATACAGAGACAGGGACAGAGACAGAGACAGAGACAGGGACAGGGAGAGAGACAGAGACAGAGACGGAGACAGAGACAGAGACAGAGGCAGCGACAGAGACAGAAACAGAGACCGAGACAGAGGCACAGACAGAGACACAGACAGAGACAAAGACAGAGGCGCATGAGACAAAGACAGAGCCACAGACAGAGACACGAAAAGAGACAGAGATAGAGACAGAGACAGAGGCAGCGACAGAGACAGAAACAGGGACAGAGACAGAGGCACAGACAGAGACACAGACAGAGACAAAGACAGAGGCGCATGAGACAAAGACAGAGCCACAGACAGAGACAGAGGCAGAGACAGAGACAGAGACAGAGACAGAGACAGAGACAGAGACAGAGACAGAGACAGAGGGGCAGGAGACGTGGGCGGAGACAAAGACGGAGACAACGACGGTGACAAGGACGGAGACAAAGACGGAGACGAAGAGGAAGACGACGACGGAGACAAAGACGGAGGCTAAGACGGAGACAAAGACGGATACAAAGAAGGTGACATAGACGGAGACAAAGACGGAGACGAAGAGGAAGACGAGGACGGAGACAAAGACGGAGGCAAAGACGGAGACAAGGACGGAGACAAATATGGAGACACAGACGGAGACAAATGCGGAGACAAAGACGGTGACAAATACGGAGACAAAGACGGAGACAAAGGCGGAGACAACGATGGTGACAAAGACGGAGACGAAGAGGAAGACGACGACGGAGACAAAGACGGTGACAAAGACGGAGACAAAGACGCAGACAAAGATGGAGACAAAGACGGAGACAGAGGCAAGGGCGGAGACAGAGAAGGGAACAGAGACAGAGACAGAGAAAGTGACAATGACACAGACAGCGTCAGAGACGGAGACAGAGGCAGAGACACAGACAGAGACAGAGACAGAGACAGAGACAGAGACAGAGACAGAGACTGAGACTGAGACAGAGACAGAGATGGACACAGACACAGAGACCGTGACAGCGGCGGGGACGGGGACAGAGACAGGGACAGAGACAGAGGCAGAGACAGAGACAGTGACAGAGACAGATACAGAGACAGGGACAGGGACAGAGACAGAGACAGAGACAGAAACAGAGACAGAGACAGAGAGAGTGACAGAGACATAGACGGAGACAAAGACGGAGACAAAGACGTAGACAAAGACGTAGACAAAGACGGAGACGAAGACGGAGAAAACGATGGTGACAAAGACGGAGACAAAGACGGAGACGAAGAGGAAGACGACGACGGTGACAAAGACGGTGACAAAGACGGAGGCAAATACGCAGACAAAGACGGTGACAAAGACGGAGGCAAAGACGGAGACGAAGAGGAAGACGACGACGGAGACAAAGACGTACACAAAGACGGAGACAAATCTGGAGACACAGACGGACACAAATACGGAGACAAAGACAGGTACAAAGACGGAGACAGAGACAGAGACAGAGACGGAGACGGAGACGGAGACAGAGACAGGGACAGAGACAGAGGCAGATACAGAGACAGGGACAGAGACAGAGACAGAGACAGGGACAGGGAGAGAGACAGAGACAGAGACGGTGACAAAGACGGAGACAAAGACGCAGACAAAGATGGAGACAAAGACGGAGACAGAGACAGAGCCTGAGACAGAGACTGAGACAGAGGGGCAGGAGACGCGGACGGAGACAAGGACGGAGACAAAGACGGAGACAAAGACGGTGATATAGACGGAGACAAAGACGGAGACGAGGAGGAAGACGAGGACGGAGACAAAGACGGAGACAAAGACGGAGACAAAAATGGAGACAAAGACAGAGACAGAGACAGAGACAGAGACAGAGACAGAGACAGAGACAGAGACAGAGACAGGTACAGAGACAGCGACAGAGACAGAGACAGAGACAGAGACAGAGACAGAAACTGAGACAGACACAGAGATGGAGCCAGAGACAGAGACAGAGACAGAGACAGAGACAGAGACAGAGACAGAGACAGAGACAGAGACAGAGACAGAGACAGGTACAGAGACAGCGACAGAGACAGAGACAGAGACAGAGACAGAGACAGAGACAGAAACTGAGACAGACACAGAGATGGAGCCAGAGACAGGGACAGAGACAGAGACAGAGACAGAGACAGAGACAGAGACAGAGACAGAGACAGAGACAGAGACAGAGACAGAGGCAGAGACAGAAACAGAGACGGAGACAGAAACAGAGACAGAGACAGAGACAGAGACAGAGACTGAGACAGAGACAGAGACAGAGACAGAGGGGCAGGAGACGTGGACGGAGACAAAGACGGAGAGAAAGATAGAGACAAGGACAGAGACAGAGGCAGAGACAGAGACAGAGACAGAGACTGAGACAGAGACAGAGACAGAGGGGCAGGAGACGTGGACAGAGACAAAGACGGAGACAAAGACGGTGACAAAGACGGAGACATAGAGGGAGACGAAGAGGAAGACGACGACGGAGACAAAGACCGAGACAAAGGCGGAGACAAAGACGGATACAAAGACAGAGACAGAGACAGAGACAGAGACAGAGGCAGAGGCAGAGACAGAGACGGAGACAGAGACAGAGACAGAGACAGAGACAGAGACAGAGACAGAGACAGAGACAGAGACAGAGACAGAGACAGAGACAGAGACAGAGACAGAGACAGAGACAGAGACAGAGACAGAGACAGAGACAGAGACAGAGGCAGAGACAGAGACAGAGACAGAGACGGAGGCAGAGACAGAAACCGAGACAGAGACAGAGACAGAGACAGAGACAGAGACAGAGACAGAGACAGGTACAGAGACAGCGACAGAGACAGAGACAGAAACAGAGACAGAGACAGAGGCACAGACAGAAGCAGAGACAGCAACAGAGACAGAGACAGAGACAGAGACAGAGACAGAGACAGAGACAGAGACAGAGACAGAGACAGAGACAGAGACAGAGACAGAGACAGAGACTGAGACAGAGACAGAGACAGAGGGGCAGGAGACGTGGACGGAGACAAAGACGGAGAGAAAGATAGAGACAAGGACAGAGGCAGAGACAGAGACAGAGACAGAGACTGAGACAGAGACAGAGACAGAGGGGCAGGAGACGTGGACAGAGACAAAGACGGAGACAAAGACGGTGACAAAGACGGAGACATAGAGGGAGACGAAGAGGAAGACGACGACGGAGACAAAGACGGAGACAAAGGCGGAGACAAAGACGGATACAAAGACAGAGACAGAGACAGAGACAGAGACAGAGGCAGAGGCAGAGACAGAGACGGAGACAGCGACAGAGACAGAGACAGAGACAGAGACAGAGACAGAGACGGAGACAGAGACAGAGACAGAGACAGAGACAGAGACAGAGACAGAGACAGAGACAGAGACAGAGACAGAGACAGAGGCAGAGACAGAGACAGAGACAGAGACGGAGGCAGAGACAGAAACCGAGACAGAGACAGAGACAGAGACAGAGACAGAGACAGAGACAGAGACAGGTACAGAGACAGCGACAGAGACAGAGACAGAGACAGAGACAGAGACAGAAACTGAGACAGACACAGAGATGGAGCCAGAGACAGAGACAGAGACAGAGACAGAGACAGAGACAGAGACAGAGACAGAGACAGAGACAGAGACAGAGACAGAGACAGAGACAGAGACAGAGACAGAGACAGAGGCAGAGACAGAAACAGAGACAGAGACAGAAACAGAGACAGAGACAGAGACAGAGACAGAGACAGAGGGGCAGGAGACGTGGACGGAGACAAAGACGGAGACAAAGATAGAGACAAGGACAGAGACAGAGGCAGAGACAGAGACAGAGACAGAGACAGAGACAGAGGCAGCGACAGAGACAGAAACAGAGACAGAGACAGAGGCACAGACAGAAGCAGAGACAGCAACAGAGACAGAGACAGAGACAGAGACAGAGACAGAGACAGAGACAGAGACAGAGACAGAGACAGAGACAGAGACAGAGACAGAGACAGAGACAGAGACAGAGACAGGTACAGAGACAGCGACAGAGACAGAGACAGAGACAGAGACAGAAACTGAGACAGACACAGAGATGGAGCCAGAGACAGAGGCAGAGACAGAGACAGAGACAGAGACAGAGACAGAGACAGAGACAGAGACAGAGACAGAGACAGAGACAGAGACAGAGACAGATACAGAGACAGAGACAGAGACAGAGACAGAGGCAGAGGCAGAGACAGAAACAGAGACAGAGACAGAAACAGAGACAGAGACAGAGACAGAGACAGAGACAGAGACAGAGACTGAGACAGAGACAGAGACAGAGGGGCAGGAGACGTGGACGGAGACAGAGACGGAGACAAAGACGTAGACAAAGACGGAGACAAAGACGGAGACAAAGACGGAGACAAAGAAGGTGACATAGACGGAGACAAAGACGGAGACGAAGAGGAAGACGAGGACGGAGACAAAGACGGAGGCAAAGACGGAGACAAAGACGGAGACAAATATGGAGACACAGACGGAGACAAATGCGGAGACAAAGACGGTGACAAAGCCGGAGGCAAAGACGGAGACGAAGAGGAAGACGACGACGGAGACAAAGACGGAGACAAAGGCGGAGACGAAGATGGAGACACAGACGGAGACAAACACGGAGACCAAGACGGAGACAAAGACGGAGACAACGATGGTGACAAAGACGGAGACAAACACGGAGACGAAGAGGAAGACGACGACGGAGACAAAGACGGTGACAAAGACGGAGACAAAGACGCAGACAAAGATGGAGACAAAGACGGAGACAGAGGCAGAGGCGGAGACAGAGAAGGGAATAGAGACAGAGACAGAGAAAGTGACAGAGACACAGACAGCGGCAGAGACGGAGACAGAGGCAGGGACACAGACAGAGACAGAGACAGAGACAGAGACAGAGACAGAGACTGAGACTGAGACTGAGACAGAGACAGAGATGGACACAGACACAGAGACCGTGACAACGGCGGGGACGGGGACAGAGAGAGGGACAGAGACAGAGGCAGAGACAGAGACAGTGACAGAGACAGATACAGAGACAGGGACAGGGACAGAGACAGAGACAGAGACAGAGACAGAAACAGAGACAGAGACAGAGACAGTGACAGAGACATAGACGGAGACAAAGACGGAGACAAAGACGTAGACAAAGACGTAGACAAAGACGGAGACGAAGACGGAGAAAACGATGGTGACAAAGACGGAGACAAAGACGGAGAGGAAGAGGAAGACGACGACGGAGACAAAGACGGTGACAAAGACGGAGACAAAGACGCAGACAAAGATGGAGACAAAGACGGAGACAGAGGCAGAGGCGGAGACAGAGAAGGGAACAGAGACAGAGACAGAGAAAAGGACAGAGACAGAGACAGGAAAAGAGACAGAGATAGAGACAGAGACAGGGGCAGCGACAGAGACAGAAACAGAGACAGAGACAGAGGCACAGACAGAGACACAGACAGAGACAAAGACAGAGGCGCATGAGACAAAGACAGAGCCACAGACAGAGACAGAGGCAGAGACAGAGACAGAGACAGAGACAGAGACAGCGGCAGAGACAGAGGCAGAGACAGAGACAGAGACAGAGACAGAGACGGAGGCAGAGACAGAAACAGAGACCGAGACGGAGACAGAGACAGAGACTGAGACAGAGACAGAGACAGAGACAGAGGGGCAGGAGACGTGGACGGAGACAAAGACGGAGACAAAGACGGTGACAAAGACGGAGACAAAGACGGAGACGAAGAGGAAGACGACGACGGAGACAAAGACGGAGACAAAGGCGGAGACAAAGACGGAGACACAGACAGAGACAAATACGGAGACAAAGATGGAGGCAAAGACGGAGACAAAGACGGAGACAAATATGGAGACACAGACGGAGACAAATACGAAGGCAAACACGGAGACGAAGAGGAAGACGACGACGGAGACAAAGACGGAGACAAAGGCGGAGACGAAGATGGAGACACAGACGGAGACAAATACGGAGACAAAGACGGAGGCAAAGACGGAGACAAAGACGGAGACAAAGATGGAGACACAGACGGAGGCAAATACGGAGACAAAGACGGTGACAAAGACAGAATCAAAGACGGAAACGAAGAGGAAGACGACGACGGAGACAAAGACGGAGACAAAGGCGGAGACAAAGACGGATACAACGACAGAGACAGAGACAGAGACAGAGGCAGAGGCAGAGACGGAGACAGAGACGGAGACAGAGACAGAGACAGAGACAGAGACAGAGGCAGCGACAGAGACAGAAACAGAGACAGAGACAGAGGCACAGACAGAGACACAGACAGAGACAAAGACAGAGGCGCATGAGACAAAGACAGAGCCACAGACAGAGACAGACGCAGAGACAGAGACAGAGACAGTGACAGAGACAGAAACAGAGACAGAGACAGAGACGGAGACAGAGACAGAGACAGAGACAGAGACAGAGACAGAGGCAGAGACAGAAACAGAGACAGAGACAGAGAAAGAGACAGAGACAGCGACAAAGACAGAGACTGAGTCAGAGACAGTGACAGAGGGGCAGGAGACGTGGACGGAGACAAAGACGGAGACAAAGACGGTGACAAAGACGGAGACAAAGACGGAGACGAAGACGGAGACAGAGGCAGAGGCGGAGACAGAGAAGGGTACAGAGACAGAGACAGAGAAAGTGACAGAGATAGAGACAGAGACAGAGACAGGAAATGAGACAGAGACAGAGACAGAGACAGGAAATGAGACAGAGACAGAGACAGAGACAGAGACAGAGACAGGGACAGGGGCAGAGACAGTGACAGAGACAGAGACAGGAAAAGAGAGAGAGACAGAGAGAGAGACAGAGACAGAGACAGAGACAGAGACAGAGACAGAGACAGAGACAGAGACAGAGACAGAGACAGAGACAGAGACGGAGACAGAGACAGAGACAGAGACAGCGACAGAGACAGAGACAGAGACAGTGACAGAGACAGAGACAGAGACAGAGGCGGAGACAAAGACGGAAACAAAGAAGAAGACGAAGACGGAGACAAAGACGGATACAAAGACGGCCACAAAGACGGAGACAGGGACCGAGACAGAGACAGATACAGAGACAGAGACAGAGACAGAGACTGAGACAGAGGCAGAGACAGAGACAGAGACAGAGACAGAGACAGAGACAGAGACAGAGACAGAGACAGATACAGAGGGGCAGGAGACGTGGACGGAGACAAAGACGGAGACAAAGACGGTGAAAAAGGCGGAGACAAAGACGGAGACAAAAACGGAGACAAAGACGGTGACAAAGACGGAGACAAAGACGGAGACAAAGATAGAGACAAGGACAGAGACAGAGACAGAGACAGAGACAGAGACAGAAACTGAGACAGACACAGAGATGGAGCCAGAGACAGAGGCAGAGACAGAGACAGAGACAGAGACAGAGACAGAGACAGAGACAGAGACAGAGACAGAGACAGAGACAGAGACAGAGACAGAGACAGAGACAGATACAGAGACAGAGACAGAGACAGAGACAGAGGCAGAGGCAGAGACAGAAACAGAGACAGAGACAGAAACAGAGACAGAGACAGAGACAGAGACAGAGACAGAGACAGAGACTGAGACAGAGACAGAGACAGAGGGGCAGGAGACGTGGACGGAGACAGAGACGGAGACAAAGACGTAGACAAAGACGGAGACAAAGACGGAGACAAAGACGGAGACAAAGAAGGTGACATAGACGGAGACAAAGACGGAGACGAAGAGGAAGACGAGGACGGAGACAAAGACGGAGGCAAAGACGGAGACAAAGACGGAGACAAATATGGAGACACAGACGGAGACAAATGCGGAGACAAAGACGGTGACAAAGCCGGAGGCAAAGACGGAGACGAAGAGGAAGACGACGACGGAGACAAAGACGGAGACAAAGGCGGAGACGAAGATGGAGACACAGACGGAGACAAACACGGAGACCAAGACGGAGACAAAGACGGAGACAACGATGGTGACAAAGACGGAGACAAACACGGAGACGAAGAGGAAGACGACGACGGAGACAAAGACGGTGACAAAGACGGAGACAAAGACGCAGACAAAGATGGAGACAAAGACGGAGACAGAGGCAGAGGCGGAGACAGAGAAGGGAATAGAGACAGAGACAGAGAAAGTGACAGAGACACAGACAGCGGCAGAGACGGAGACAGAGGCAGGGACACAGACAGAGACAGAGACAGAGACAGAGACAGAGACAGAGACTGAGACTGAGACTGAGACAGAGACAGAGATGGACACAGACACAGAGACCGTGACAACGGCGGGGACGGGGACAGAGAGAGGGACAGAGACAGAGGCAGAGACAGAGACAGTGACAGAGACAGATACAGAGACAGGGACAGGGACAGAGACAGAGACAGAGACAGAGACAGAAACAGAGACAGAGACAGAGACAGTGACAGAGACATAGACGGAGACAAAGACGGAGACAAAGACGTAGACAAAGACGTAGACAAAGACGGAGACGAAGACGGAGAAAACGATGGTGACAAAGACGGAGACAAAGACGGAGAGGAAGAGGAAGACGACGACGGAGACAAAGACGGTGACAAAGACGGAGACAAAGACGCAGACAAAGATGGAGACAAAGACGGAGACAGAGGCAGAGGCGGAGACAGAGAAGGGAACAGAGACAGAGACAGAGAAAAGGACAGAGACAGAGACAGGAAAAGAGACAGAGATAGAGACAGAGACAGGGGCAGCGACAGAGACAGAAACAGAGACAGAGACAGAGGCACAGACAGAGACACAGACAGAGACAAAGACAGAGGCGCATGAGACAAAGACAGGGCCACAGACAGAGACAGAGGCAGAGACAGAGACAGAGACAGAGACAGAGACAGCGGCAGAGACAGAGGCAGAGACAGAGACAGAGACAGAGACAGAGACGGAGGCAGAGACAGAAACAGAGACCGAGACGGAGACAGAGACAGAGACTGAGACAGAGACAGAGACAGAGACAGAGGGGCAGGAGACGTGGACGGAGACAAAGACGGAGACAAAGACGGTGACAAAGACGGAGACAAAGACGGAGACGAAGAGGAAGACGACGACGGAGACAAAGACGGAGACAAAGGCGGAGACAAAGACGGAGACACAGACAGAGACAAATACGGAAACAAAGATGGAGGCAAAGACGGAGACAAAGACGGAGACAAATATGGAGACACAGACGGAGACAAATACGAAGGCAAACACGGAGACGAAGAGGAAGACGACGACGGAGACAAAGACGGAGACAAAGGCGGAGACGAAGATGGAGACACAGACGGAGACAAATACGGAGACAAAGACGGAGGCAAAGACGGAGACAAAGACGGAGACAAAGATGGAGACACAGACGGAGGCAAATACGGAGACAAAGACGGTGACAAAGACAGAATCAAAGACGGAAACGAAGAGGAAGACGACGACGGAGACAAAGACGGAGACAAAGGCGGAGACAAAGACGGATACAACGACAGAGACAGAGACAGAGACAGAGGCAGAGGCAGAGACGGAGACAGAGACGGAGACAGAGACAGAGACAGAGACAGAGACAGAGGCAGCGACAGAGACAGAAACAGAGACAGAGACAGAGGCACAGACAGAGACACAGACAGAGACAAAGACAGAGGCGCATGAGACAAAGACAGAGCCACAGACAGAGACAGACGCAGAGACAGAGACAGAGACAGTGACAGAGACAGAAACAGAGACAGAGACAGAGACGGAGACAGAGACAGAGACAGAGACAGAGACAGAGACAGAGGCAGAGACAGAAACAGAGACAGAGACAGAGAAAGAGACAGAGACAGCGACAAAGACAGAGACTGAGTCAGAGACAGTGACAGAGGGGCAGGAGACGTGGACGGAGACAAAGACGGAGACAAAGACGGTGACAAAGACGGAGACAAAGACGGAGACGAAGACGGAGACAGAGGCGGAGGCGGAGACAGAGAAGGGAACAGAGACAGAGACAGAGAAAGTGACAGAGATAGAGACAGAGACAGAGACAGGAAATGAGACAGAGACAGAGACAGAGACAGGAAATGAGACAGAGACAGAGACAGAGACAGAGACAGAGACAGGGACAGGGGCAGAGACAGTGACAGAGACAGAGACAGGAAAAGAGAGAGAGACAGAGAGAGAGACAGAGACAGAGACAGAGACAGAGACAGAGACAGAGACAGAGACAGAGACAGAGACAGAGACAGAGACAGAGACGGAGACAGAGACAGAGACAGAGACAGCGACAGAGACAGAGACAGAGACAGTGACAGAGACAGAGACAGAGACAGAGGCGGAGACAAAGACGGAAACAAAGAAGAAGACGAAGACGGAGACAAAGACGGATACAAAGACGGCCACAAAGACGGAGACAGGGACCGAGACAGAGACAGATACAGAGACAGAGACAGAGACAGAGACTGAGACAGAGGCAGAGACAGAGACAGAGACAGAGACAGAGACAGAGACAGAGACAGAGACAGAGACAGATACAGAGGGGCAGGAGACGTGGACGGAGACAAAGACGGAGACAAAGACGGTGAAAAAGGCGGAGACAAAGACGGAGACAAAAACGGAGACAAAGACGGTGACAAAGACGGAGACAAAGACGGAGACAAAGATAGAGACAAGGACAGAGACAGAGACAGAGACAGAGACAGAGACAGAAACTGAGACAGACACAGAGATGGAGCCAGAGACAGAGACAGAGACAGAGACAGAGACAGAGACAGAGACAGAGACAGAGACAGAGAAGAGACAGAGACAGAGACAGAGACAGAGACAGAGACAGAGACAGAGACAGAGACAGATACAGAGACAGAGACAGAGACAGCGACAGAGGCAGAGGCAGAGACAGAAACAGAGACAGAGACAGAAACAGAGACAGAGACAGAGACAGAGACAGAGACTGAGACAGAGACAGAGACAGAGGGGCAGGAGACGTGGAAGGAGACAGAGACGGAGACAAAGACGTAGACAAAGACGGAGACAAAGACGGAGACAAAGACGGAGACAAAGACGGTGACATAGACGGAGACAAAGACGGAGACGAAGAGGAAGAAGAGGACGGAGACAAAGACGGAGGCAAAGACGGAGACAAAGACGGAGACAAATATGGAGACACAGACGGAGACAAATGCGGAGACAAAGACGGTGACAAAGACGGAGGCAAAGACGGAGACGAAGAGGAAGACGACGACGGAGACAAAGACGGAGACAAATGCGGAGACGAAGATGGAGACACAGACGGAGACAAATACGGAGACAAAGACGGAGACAAAGACGGAGACAACGATGGTGACAAAGACGGAGACAAACACGGAGAATAAGAGGAAGACGACGACGGAGACAAAGACGGTGACAAAGACGGAGACAAAGACGCAGACAAAGATGGAGACAAAGACGGAGACAGAGGCAGAGGCGGAGACAGAGAAGGGAACAGAGACAGAGACAGAGAAAGTGACAGAGACACAGACAGCGGCAGAGACGGAGACAGAGGCAGAGACACAGACAGAGACAGAGACAGAGACAGAGACAGAGACAGAGACTGAGACTGAGACAGAGACAGAGATGGACACAGACACAGTGACCGTGACAGCGGCGGGGACGGGGACAGAGACAGGGACAGAGAGAGAGGCAGAGACAGAGACAGTGACAGAGACAGATACAGAGACAGGGACAGGGACAGAGACCGAGACAGAGACAGAAACAGAGACAGAGACAGAGACAGTGACAGAGACATAGACGGAGACAAAGACGGAGACAAAGACGTAGACAAAGACGTAGACAAAGACGGAGACGAAGACGGAGACAAAGACGGTGACATAGACGGAGACAAAGACGGAGACGAAGAGGAAGACGAGGACGGAGACAAAGACGGAGACAGAGGCAGAGGCGGAGACAGAGAAGGGAACAGAGACAGAGACAGAGAAAAGGACAGAGACAGAGACAGGAAAAGAGACAGAGATAGAGACAGAGACAGGGGCAGCGACAGAGACAGAAGCAGAGACAGAGACAGAGCCACAGACAGAGACACAGACAGAGACAAAGACAGAGGCGCATGAGACAAAGACAGAGCCACAGACAGAGACAGAGGCAGAGACAGAGACAGAGACAGAGACAGAGACAGCGGCAGAGACAGAGGCAGAGACAGAGACAGAGACAGAGACAGAGACAGAGGCAGAGACAGAAACAGAGACCGAGACGGAGACAGAGACAGAGACTGAGACAGAGACAGAGACAGAGACAGAGACAGAGACAGAGACAGAGGGGCAGGAGACGTGGACGGAGACAAAGAGGGAGACAAAGACGGTGACAAAGACGGAGACAAAGACGGAGACGAAGAGGAAGACGACGACGGAGACAAAGACGGAGACAAAGGCGGAGACAAAGATGGAGACACAGACAGAGACAAATACGGGGACAAAGATGGAGGCAAAGACGGAGACAAAGACGGAGACAAATATGGAGACACAGACGGAGACAAATACGGAGGCAAAGACGGAGACGAAGAGGAAGACGACGACGGAGACAAAGACGGAGAGAAAGGCGGAGACGAAGATGGAGACACAGACGGAGACAAATACGGAGACAAAGACGGAGGCAAAGACGGAGACAAAGACGGAGACAAAGATGGAGACACAGACGGAGGCAAATACGCAGACAAAGACGGTGACAAAGACGGAGGCAAAGACGGAGACGAAGAGGAAGACGACGACGGAGACAAAGACGTACACAAAGACGGAGACAAATTTGGAGACACAGACGGACACAAATACGGAGACAAAGACAGGTACAAAGACGGAGACAGAGACAGAGACAGAGACGGAGACGGAGACGGAGACAGAGACAGGGACAGAGACAGAGGCAGATACAGAGACAGGGACAGAGACAGAGACAGAGACAGGGACAGGGAGAGAGACAGAGACAGAGAAGGAGACAGAGACAGAGACAGAGGCAGCGACAGAGACAGAAACAGAGACCGAGACAGAGGCACAGACAGAGACACAGACAGAGACAAAGACAGAGGCGCATGAGACAAAGACAGAGCCACAGACAGAGACACGAAAAGAGACAGAGATAGAGACAGAGACAGAGGCAGCGACAGAGACAGAAACAGGGACAGAGACAGAGGCACAGACAGAGACACAGACAGAGACAAAGACAGAGGCGCATGAGACAAAGACAGAGCCACAGACAGAGACAGAGGCAGAGACAGAGACAGAGACAGAGACAGAGACAGAGACAGAGACAGAGACAGAGACAGAGGGGCAGGAGACGTGGGCGGAGACAAAGACGGAGACAACGACGGTGACAAGGACGGAGACAAAGACGGAGACGAAGACGGAGACAGAGGCAGAGGCGGAGACAGAGAAGGGAACAGAGACAGAGACAGAGAAAGTGACAGAGACAGAGACAGAGACAGGAAAAGAGACAGAGGCAGAGACAGAGGCAGCGACAGAGACAGAAACAGAGACAGAGACAGAGGCACAGACAGAGACTGGGACAGAGACAGAGACAGAGACAGAGGCAGAGACAGAAACAGAGACAGAAACAGAGACAGAGACAGAGACAGAGACAGAGACAGAGACAGAGATGGAGCCAGAGACAGAGATGGAGCCAGACACAGAGACAGAGACGGAGACAGCGGCGGAGACGGAGACAGAGACAGGGACAGAGACAGAGGTAGATACAGAGACAGTGACAGAGACAGAGACAGAGACAGAGACATGGACAGGGACAGAGACAGAGACAGAGACAGAGACAGAAACAGTGACAGTGACAGAGACAGAGACAGGGAAATAGACGGAGACAAAGACGGAGACAAAGACGCAGACAAAGACGGAGACAAAGACGGAGACAACAATGGTGACAAAGACGGAGACAAAGACGGAGACGAAGAGGAAGACGACGACGGAGACAAAGACGGTGACAAAGACGGAGATAAAGACGCAGACAAAGATGGAGACAAAGACGGAGACAGAGGCAGAGGCGAAGACAGAGAAGGGAACAGAGACAGAGACAGAGAAAAGGACAGAGACAGAGACAGAGCCACGGACAGAGACACGAAAAGAGACAGAGATAGAGACAGAGACAGAGGCAGCGACAGAGACAGAAACAGGGACAGAGACAGAGACAGAGACAGAGACAGAGGGGCAGGAGACGTGGGCGGAGACAAAGACGGAGACAACGACGGTGACAAGGACGGTGACAAAGACGGAGACGAAGAGGAAGACGACGACGGAGACAAAGACGGTGAAAAAGACGGAGACAAAGACGGAGACAAAGATGGAGACAAAGACGGAGACAGAGGCAGAGGCGGGGACAGAGAAGGGAACAGAGGCAGAGACACAGAAAGGGACAGAGACAGAGACAGAGACAGAGACAGGAAAAGAGACAGAGACAGAGACAGAGGCAGCGACAGAGACAGAAACAGAGACAGAGACAGAGGCACAGACACAGACACAGACACAGACAGAGACAAAGACAGAGGCGTATGAGACAAAGACAGAGCCACAGACAAAGACAGAGGCGGAGACAGAGACCGAGACAGAGACGGAGACAGAGACAGAGGGGCAGGAGACGTGGACGGAGACAAAGACGGAGACAAAGACGGTGACAAAGACGGAGACAAAGACGGAGACAAAGAGGAAGACGACGACGGGGACAAAGACGGAGACAAAGGCGGAGACAAAGATGGAGACACAGACGGAGACAAATACGGAGACAAAGACGGAGGCAAAGACGGAGACAAAGACGGAGACAAAATATGGAGACACAGACGGAGACAAATACGGAGACAAAGACGGTGACAAAGACGGAGGTAGAGACGGAGACGAAGAGGAAGACGACGACGGAGACAAAGACGTAGACAAAGACGGAGACAAATATGGAGACACAGACGGACACAAATACGGAGGCAAAGACAGGTACAAAGACGGAGACAGAGACAGAGACAGAGACGGAGACGGAGACAGAGACAGGGACAGAGACAGAGGCAGAGGCAGAGACAGAGACGGGGACAGAGACAGAGACAGAGACAGGGACAGAGACAGAGACAGAGACAGAGACAGAGACAGAGACAGAGACAGAGGCAGAGACAGAGACTGAGACAGAGACAGAGACAGAGACAGAGGGGCAGGAGACGTGGACAGAGACATAGACGGAGACAAAGACGGTGACAAAGACGGAGACATAGAGGGAGACGAAGAGGAAGACGACGACGGAGACAAAGACGGAGACAAAGGCGGAGACAAAGACGGATACAAAGACAGAGACAGAGACAGAGACAGAGGCAGAGACAGAGACGGAGACAGAGACAGAGACAGAGACAGAGACAGAGACATAGACAGAGACAGAGACAGAGACAGAGACAGAGACAGAGACAGAGACAGAGACAGAGGCAGAGACAGAGACGGAGGCAGAGACAGAGGGGCAGGAGACGTGGACGGAGACAAAGACGGAGACAAAGACGGAGACAAAGGCGGAGACAAAGATGGAGACAAAGACGGAGACAGAGGCAGAGGCGGGGACAGAGAAGGGAACAGAGGCAGAGACACAGAAAGGGACAGAGACAGAGACAGGAAAAGAGTCAGAGACAGAGACAGGAAAAGAGACAGAGACAGAGACAGGAAAAGAGACAGAGACAGAGACAGAGGCAGCGACAGAGACAGAAACAGAGACAGAGACAGAGGCACAGACACAGCCACAGACAGAGACAAAGACAGAGGCGTATGAGACAAAGGCGGAGCCACAGACAAAGACAGAGGCGGAGACAGAGACCGAGACAGAGACAGAGACAGAGACAGAGACAGAGGGGCAGGAGACGTGGACGGAGACAAAGACGGAGACAAAGACGGTGACAAAGACGGAGACAAAGACGGAGACAAAGAGGAAGACGACGACGGGGACAAAGACGGAGACAAAGGCGGAGACAAAGATGGAGACACAGACGGAGACAAATACGGAGACAAAGACGGAGGCAAAGACGGAGACAAAGACGGAGACAAAGTATGGAGACACAGACGGAGACAAATACGGCGACAAAGACGGTGACAAAGACGGAGGTAAAGACGGAGACGAAGAGGAAGACGACGACGGAGACAAAGACGTAGACAAAGACGGAGACAAATATGGAGACACAGACGGACACAAATACGGAGGCAAAGACAGGTACAAAGACGGAGACAGAGACAGAGGCAGAGACGGAGACGAAGACAGAGACAGGGACAGAGACAGAGGCAGAGACAGAGACAGGGACAGAGACAGAGACAGAGACAGGGACAGAGACAGAGACAGAGACAGAGACAGAGACAGAGACAGAGACAGAGACAGAGACAGAGACAGAGACAGAGACAGAGACAGAGACAGAGACAGAGACAGAGACGGTGGCGGAGGCAGAGACAGAAACCGAGACAGAGACAGAGACAGAGACAGAGACAGAGACAGAGACAGAGACAGAGACTGAGACAGAGACAGAGACAGAGGGGCAGGAGACGTGGACGGAGACAAAGACGGAGACAAAGACGGTGACAAAGACGGAGACAAATATGGAGACACAGACGGAGACAAAGACGGTGACAAGGACGGAGGCAAAGACGGAGACGAAGAGGAAGACGACGACGGAGACAAAGATGGAGACAAAGGCGGAGACGAAGATGGAGACACAGACGGAGACAAATACGGAGACAAAGACGGAGACAAAGACGGAGACAACGATGGTGACAAAGACGGAGACAAACACGGAGAATAAGAGGAAGACGACGACGGAGACAAAGACGGTGACAAAGACGGAGACAAAGACGCAGACAAAGATGGAGACAAAGACGGAGACAGAGGCAGAGGCGGAGACAGAGAAGGGAACAGAGACAGAGACAGAGAAAGTGACAGAGACACAGACAGCGGCAGAGACGGAGACAGAGGCAGAGACACAGACAGAGACAGAGACAGAGACAGAGACAGAGACAGAGACTGAGACTGAGACAGAGACAGAGATGGACACAGACACAGTGACCGTGACAGCGGCGGGGACGGGGACAGAGACAGGGACAGAGAGAGAGGCAGAGACAGAGACAGTGACAGAGACAGATACAGAGACAGGGACAGGGACAGAGACCGAGACAGAGACAGAAACAGAGACAGTGACAGAGACATAGACGGAGACAAAGACGGAGACAAAGACGTAGACAAAGACGTAGACAAAGACGGTGACGAAGACGGAGACAAAGACGGTGACATAGACGGAGACAAAGACGGAGACGAAGAGGAAGACGAGGACGGAGACAAAGACGGAGACAGAGGCAGAGGCGGAGACAGAGAAGGGAACAGAGACAGAGACAGAGAAAAGGACAGAGACAGAGACAGGAAAAGAGACAGAGATAGAGACAGAGACAGGGGCAGCGACAGAGACAGAAGCAGAGACAGAGACAGAGCCACAGACAGAGACACAGACAGAGACAAAGACAGAGGCGCATGAGACAAAGACAGAGCCACAGACAGAGACAGAGGCAGAGACAGAGACAGAGACAGAGACAGAGACAGCGGCAGAGACAGAGGCAGAGACAGAGACAGAGACAGAGACAGAGACAGAGGCAGAGACAGAAACAGAGACCGAGACGGAGACAGAGACAGAGACTGAGACAGAGACAGAGACAGAGACAGAGACAGAGACAGAGACAGAGGGGCAGGAGACGTGGACGGAGACAAAGAGGGAGACAAAGACGGTGACAAAGACGGAGACAAAGACGGAGACGAAGAGGAAGACGACGACGGAGACAAAGACGGAGACAAAGGCGGAGACAAAGATGGAGACACAGACAGAGACAAATACGGAGACAAAGATGGAGGCAAAGACGGAGACAAAGACGGAGACAAATATGGAGACACAGACGGAGACAAATACGGAGGCAAAGACGGAGACGAAGAGGAAGACGACGACGGAGACAAAGACGGAGAGAAAGGCGGAGACGAAGATGGAGACACAGACGGAGACAAATACGGAGACAAAGACGGAGGCAAAGACGGAGACAAAGACGGAGACAAAGATGGAGACACAGACGGAGGCAAATACGCAGACAAAGACGGTGACAAAGACGGAGGCAAAGACGGAGACGAAGAGGAAGACGACGACGGAGACAAAGACGTACACAAAGACGGAGACAAATCTGGAGACACAGACGGACACAAATACGGAGACAAAGACAGGTACAAAGACGGAGACAGAGACAGAGACAGAGACGGAGACGGAGACGGAGACAGAGACAGGGACAGAGACAGAGGCAGATACAGAGACAGGGACAGAGACAGAGACAGAGACAGGGACAGGGAGAGAGACAGAGACAGAGACGGAGACAGAGACAGAGACAGAGGCAGCGACAGAGACAGAAACAGAGACCGAGACAGAGGCACAGACAGAGACACAGACAGAGACAAAGACAGAGGCGCATGAGACAAAGACAGAGCCACAGACAGAGACAGAGGCAGAGACAGAGACAGAGACAGAGACAGAGACAGAGACAGAGACAGAGACAGCGACAGAAACAGAGACAGAGACAGAGACGGAGACAGAGACAGAGACAGAGACAGAGACAGAGGCAGAGACAGAAACAGAGACAGAGACAGAGACAGAGACAGCGACAAAGACAGAGACTGAGACAGAGACAGAGACAGAGGGGCAGGAGACGTGGACGGAGACAAAGACGGAGACAAAGACGGTGACAAAGACGGAGACAAAGACGGAGACGAAGACGGAGACAGAGGCAGAGGCGGAGACAGAGAAGGGAACAGAGACAGAGACAGAGAAAGTGACAGAGACAGAGACAGAGACAGGAAAAGAGACAGAGACAGAGACAGAGGCAGCGACAGAGACAGAAACAGAGACAGAGACAGAGGCACAGACAGAGACTGGGACAGAGACAGAGACAGAGACAGAGGCAGAGACAGAAACAGAGACAGAAACAGAGACAGAGACAGAGACAGAGACAGAGACAGAGACAGAGATGGAGCCAGAGACAGAGATGGAGCCAGAGACAGAGACAGAGACAGAGACAGCGGCGGAGACGGAGACAGAGACAGGGACAGAGACAGAGGTAGATACAGAGACAGTGACAGAGACAGAGACAGAGACAGAGACAGGGACAGGGACAGAGACAGAGACAGAGACAGGGACAGAAACAGTGACAGAGACAGAGACAGGGAAATAGACGGAGACAAAGACGGAGACAAAGACGCAGACAAAGACGGAGACAAAGACGGAGACAACAATGGTGACAAAGACGGAGACAAAGACGGAGACGAAGAGGAAGACGACGACGGAGACAAAGACGGTGACAAAGACGGAGACAAAGACGCAGACAAAGATGGAGACAAAGACGGAGACAGAGGCAGAGGCGAAGACAGAGAAGGGAACAGAGACAGAGACAGAGAAAAGGACAGAGACAGAGACAGAGCCACGGACAGAGACACGAAAAGAGACAGAGATAGAGACAGAGACAGAGGCAGCGACAGAGACAGAAACAGGGACAGAGACAGAGGCACAGACAGAGACACAGACAGAGACAAAGACAGAGGCGCATGAGACAAAGACAGAGCCACAGACAGAGACAGAGGCAGAGACAGAGACAGAGACAGAGACAGAGACAGAGACAGAGGGGCAGGAGACGTGGGCGGAGACAAAGACGGAGACAACGACGGTGACAAAGACGGTGACAAAGACGGAGACGAAGAGGAAGACGACGACGGAGACAAAGACGGTGAAAAAGACGGAGACAAAGACGGAGACAAAGATGGAGACAAAGACGGAGACAGAGGCAGAGGCGGGGACAGAGAAGGGAACAGAGGCAGAGACACAGAAAGGGACAGAGACAGAGACAGAGACAGAGACAGGAAAAGAGACAGAGACAGAGACAGAGGCAGCGACAGAGACAGAAACAGAGACAGAGACAGAGGCACAGACACAGACACAGACACAGACAGAGACAAAGACAGAGGCGTATGAGACAAAGACAGAGCCACAGACAAAGACAGAGGCGGAGACAGAGACCGAGACAGAGACGGAGACATAGACAGAGGGGCAGGAGACGTGGACGGAGACAAAGACGGAGACAAAGACGGTGACAAAGACGGAGACAAAGACGGAGACAAAGAGGAAGACGACGACGGGGACAAAGACGGAGACAAAGGCGGAGACAAAGATGGAGACACAGACGGAGACAAATACGGAGACAAAGACGGAGGCCAAGACGGAGACAAAGACGGAGACAAAATATGGAGACACAGACGGAGACAAATACGGAGACAAAGACGGTGACAAAGACGGAGGTAGAGACGGAGACGAAGAGGAAGACGACGACGGAGACAAAGACGTAGACAAAGACGGAGACAAATATGGAGACACAGACGGACACAAATACGGAGGCAAAGACAGGTACAAAGACGGAGACAGAGACAGAGACAGAGACGGAGACGGAGACAGAGACAGGGACAGAGACAGAGGCAGAGGCAGAGACAGAGACAGGGACAGAGACAGAGACAGAGACAGGGACAGAGACAGAGACAGAGACAGAGACAGAGACAGAGACAGAGACAGAGACAGTGACAGAGACTGAGACAGAGACAGAGACAGAGACAGAGGGGCAGGAGACGTGGACAGAGACATAGACGGAGACAAAGACGGTGACAAAGACGGAGACATAGAGGGAGACGAAGAGGAAGACGACGACGGAGACAAAGACGGAGACAAAGACGGATACAAAGACAGAGACAGAGACAGAGACAGAGGCAGAGACAGAGACGGAGACAGAGACAGAGACAGAGACAGAGACAGAGACAGAGACAGAGACAGAGACAGAGACAGAGACAGAGACAGAGACAGAGACAGAGACAGAGGCAGAGACAGAGACGGAGGCAGAGACAGAGGGGCAGGAGACGTGGACGGAGACAAAGACGGAGACAAAGACGGAGACAAAGACGGAGACAAAGGCGGAGACAAAGATGGAGACAAAGACGGAGACAGAGGCAGAGGCGGGGACAGAGAAGGGAACAGAGGCAGAGACACAGAAAGGGACAGAGACAGAGACAGAGACAGAGACAGGAAAAGAGTCAGAGACAGAGACAGGAAAAGAGACAGAGACAGAGACAGGAAAAGAGACAGAGACAGAGACAGAGGCAGCGACAGAGACAGAAACAGAGACAGAGACAGAGGCACAGACACAGCCACAGACAGAGACAAAGACAGAGGCGTATGAGACAAAGACAGAGCCACAGACAAAGACAGAGGCGGAGACAGAGACCGAGACAGAGACAGAGACAGAGACAGAGACAGAGACAGAGGGGCAGGAGACGTGGACGGAGACAAAGACGGAGACAAAGACGGTGACAAAGACGGAGACAAAGACGGAGACAAAGAGGAAGACGACGACGGGGACAAAGACGGAGACAAAGGCGGAGACAAAGATGGAGACACAGACGGAGACAAATACGGAGACAAAGACGGAGGCAAAGACGGAGACAAAGACGGAGACAAAATATGGAGACACAGACGGAGACAAATACGGAGACAAAGACGGTGACCAAGACGGAGGTAAAGACGGAGACGAAGAGGAAGACGACGACGGAGACAAAGACGTAGACAAAGACGGAGACAAATATGGAGACACAGACGGACACAAATACGGAGGCAAAGACAGGTACAAAGACGGAGACAGAGACAGAGACAGAGACGGAGACGAAGACAGAGACAGGGACAGAGACAGAGGCAGAGACAGAGACAGGGACAGAGACAGAGACAGAGACAGGGACAGAGACAGAGACAGAGACAGAGACAGAGACAGAGACAGAGACAGAGACAGAGACAGAGACAGAGACGGTGGCGGAGGCAGAGACAGAAACCGAGACAGAGACAGAGACAGAGACAGAGACAGAGACAGAGACAGAGACTGAGACAGAGACAGAGACAGAGGGGCAGGAGACGTGGACGGAGACAAAGACGGAGACAAAGACGGTGACAAAGACGGAGACAAATATGGAGACACAGACGGAGACAAAGACGGTGACAAGGACGGAGGCAAAGACGGAGACGAAGAGGAAGACGACGACGGAGACAAAGACGTAGACAAAGACGGAGACTAATGTGGAGACACAGACGGACACAAATACGGAGACAAAGATAGGTACAAAGACGGAGACAGGGACAGAGACAGAGACGGAGACGGAGACAGAGACAGTGACAGAGATAGAGGTAGAGACAGAGACAGGGACAGAGACAGAGACAGAGACAGGGACAGAGCGGCAAGAGACGTGGACGGAGACAAAGATGGAGACAAAGACGGAGGCAAAGACGGACACAAATACGGAGACAAAGACAGGTACAAAGACGGAGACAAAGACGGAGACAAAGACGGAGACAAAGACGGAGACAACGACGGTGATAAAGACGGAGACAAAGACGGAGACGAAGAGGAAGACGACGACGGAGACAAAGACGGTGACAAAGACGGAGACAAAGACGGAGACAAAGATGGAGACAAAGACGGAGACAGAGGCAGAGGCGGAGACAGAGAAGGGAACAGAGGCAGAGACAGAGAAAAGGACAGAGACAGAGACATAGACAGAGACAGGAAAAGAGACAGAGACAGAGACAGAGACGGAGACGGAGACAGAGACAGGGACAGAGATAGAGGTAGAGACAGAGACAGGGACAGAGGCAGAGACAGAGACAGGGACAGGGACAGAGACAGAGACAGAGACAGAGACAGAGACGGAGACAGAGACAGAGACAGAGACAGAGACAAAGACGGAGACAAAGACGGAGACAAAGACGGAGACAAAGACGGAGACAAAGACGGAGACAAAGACGGAGACAGAGGCAGAGGCGGAGACAGAGAAGGGAACAGAGGCAGAGACAGAGAAAAGGACAGAGACAGAGACATAGACAGAGACAGGAAAAGAGACAGAGACAGAGACAGAGATAGAGGCAGCGACAGAGACAGAAACAGAGACAGAGACAGAGGCACAAACAGAGACACAGACAGAGACAAAGACAGAGGCGCATGAGACAAAGACAGAGCCACAGACAGAGACAGAGGCAGAGGCTGAGACAGAGACAGAGACAGAGACAGAGACAGAGACAGAGACAGAGACAGAGACAGAGACAGAAACAGAGACAGAGACAGAGACAGAGACAGAGATAGAGACAGAGACTGAGACAGAGACAGAGACAGAGACAGGGACAGAGACAGCGACAGAGACAGAGACAGAGACAGAGACAGAAACTGAGACAGACACAGAGATGGAGCCAGAGACAGAGACAGAGACAGAGACAGAGACGGAGACGGAAACGGACACAGAGACAGGGACAGAGACAGAGATGGAGACAGAGACAGAGACAGAGACAGAGACAGAGACAGAGACAGAGACAGAGACGGAGACGGAGACAGAGACGGGGACAGAGACAGAGGGGCAGGAGACGTGGACGGAGACAAAGACGGAGACGAAGAGGAAGACGAGGGCGGAGACAAAGACGGAGACAAAGACGGAGACAAAGATGGAGACAAGGACAGAGACAGAGGCAGAGACAGAGACAGAGACATAGACAGAGACAGAGACAGAGGCACAGACAGAGACACAGACAGAGACAAAGACAGAGGCGCATGAGACAAAGACAGAGCCACAGACAGAGACAGAGGCAGAGACTGAGACAGAGACAGAGACAGAGCGGCAAGAGACGTGGACGGAGACAAAGATGGAGACAAAGACGGAGGCAAAGACGGACACAAATACGGAGACAAAGACAGGTACAAAGACGGAGACAAAGACGGAGACAAAGACGGAGACAAAGACGGAGACAACGACGGTGATAAAGACGGAGACAAAGACGGAGACGAAGAGGAAGACGACGACGGAGACAAAGACGGTGACAAAGACGGAGACAAAGACGGAGAAAAAGATGGAGACAAAGACGGAGACAGAGGCAGAGGCGGAGACAGAGAAGGGAACAGAGGCAGAGACAGAGAAAAGGACAGAGACAGAGACATAGACAGAGACAGGAAAAGAGACAGAGACAGAGACAGAGACAGAGACAGAGACAGAGACAGAGGCAGAGACAGAGACAGAGACAGAGACGGAGACAGAGACAGAGACAGAGACAGAGACAGAGACAGAGACAGAGACAGAGACAGAGACAGAGACAGAGACAGAGACAGAGACAGAGACAGAGACAGAGACAGAGACCGAGAAAGAGGCGGAGACAGAGACAGAGACAGAGACAGAGACTGAGACAGAGACAGAGACAGAGACAGAGACAGAGACAGAGACAGAGACAGAGACAGAGACAGAGACAGAGACAGAGACAGAGACAGAGACGGAGTCGGAGACAGAGACAGGGACAGAGACAGAGGCAGAGACTGAGACAGAGACAGAGATGGACACAGAGACAGAGACAGAGACGGAGTCGGAGACAGAGACAGGGACAGAGACAGCGGCAGAGATGGAGCCAGAGACAGAGATGGAGCCAGAGACAGAGACAGAGACTGAGACAGCGACAGAGACAGAGGGGCAGGAGACGTGGAGGGAGACAAAGACGGAGACAAAGACGGTGACAAAGACGGAGACAAAGACGGAGACGAAGAGGAAGACGACGACGGAGACAAAGACGGAGACAAAGGCGGAGACAAAGATGGAGACACAGACGGAGACAAATACGGACACAAAGACGGAGGCAAAGACGGAGACAAAGACGGAGACAAATATGGAGACACAGACGGAGACAAATACGGAGACAAAGACGGTGACAAAGACGGAGGCAAAGACGGAGACGAAGAGGAAGACACAGACGGAGACAAATACGGAGACAAAGGCGGAGACAAAGACCGATACAAAGACAGAGACAGAGACAGAGAAAGAGGCAGAGACAGAGACGGAGACAGAGACAGAGACAGAGACAGAGACAGAGACGGAGACGGAGACAGAGACGCAGACAGAGACATAGACAGAGGGGCAGGAGACGTGGACGGAGACAAAGACGGAGACAAAGACGTAGACAAAGACGGAGACAAAGACGGAGACAAAGACGGAGACAAAGACGGTGACATAGACGGAGACAAAGACGGAGACGAAGAGGAAGACGAGGGCGGAGACAAAGGCGGAGACAAAGACGGAGACAAAGATGGAGACAAGGACAGAGACAGAGGCAGAGACAGAGACAGAGACATAGACAGAGACAGAGACAGAGGCACAGACAGAGACACAGACAGAGACAAAGACAGAGGCGCATGAGACAAAGACAGAGCCACAGACAGAGACAGAGGCAGAGACTGAGACAGAGACAGAGACAGAGCGGCAAGAGACGTGGACGGAGACAAAGATGGAGACAAAGACGGAGGCAAAGACGGACACAAATACGGAGACAAAGACAGGTACAAAGACGGAGACAAAGACGGAGACAAAGACGGAGACAAAGACGGAGACAAAGACGGAGACAACGACGGTGATAAAGACGGAGACAAAGACGGAGACGAAGAGGAAGACGACGACGGAGACAAAGACGGTGACAAAGACGGAGACAAAGACGGAGACAAAGATGGAGACAAAGACGGAGACAGAGGCAGAGGCGGAGACAGAGAAGGGAACAGAGGCAGAGACAGAGAAAAGGACAGAGACAGAGACATAGACAGAGACAGGAAAAGAGACAGAGACAGAGACAGAGACAGAGACAGAGACAGAGACAGAGGCAGAGACAGAGACAGAGACAGAGACGGAGGCAGAGACAGAGGGGCAGGAGACGTGGACGGAGACAAAGACGGAGACAAAGGCGGTGACAAAGACGGAGACAAATATGGAGACACAGACGGAGACAAAGACGGAGACAAAGACGGTGACATAGACGGAGACAAAGACGGAGACGAGGAGGAAGACGAGGACGGAGACAAAGACGGAGACAAAGACGGAGACAAAGATGGAGACAAAGACAGAGACAGAGACAGAGACAGAGACAGAGACAGAGACAGGTACAGAGACAGCGACAGACACAGAGACAGAGACAGAGACAGAGACAGAAACTGAGACAGACACAGAGATGGAGCCAGAGACAGAGACAGAGACAGAGATAGAGACAGAGACAGAGACAGAGACAGAGACAGGTACAGAGACAGCGACAGAGACAGAGACAGAGACAGAGACAGAGACAGAGACAGAAACTGAAACAGACACAGAGATGGAGCCAGAGACAGAGACAGAGACAGAGACAGAGACAGAGACAGAGACAGAGAGAGAGACTGAGACAGAGACAGAGGCAGAGACAGAAACAGAGACAGAGACAGAAACAGAGACAGAGACAGAGACAGAGACAGAGACTGAGACAGAGACAGAGACAGAGGGGCAGGAGACGTGGACGGAGACAAAGACGGAGACAAAGATAGAGACAAGGACACAGACAGAGGCAGAGACAGAGACAGAGACAGAGACTGAGACAGAGACAGAGACAGAGGGGCAGGAGACGTGGACAGAGACAAAGACGGAGACAAAGACGGTGACAAAGACGGAGACATAGAGGGAGACGAAGAGGAAGACGACGACGGAGACAAAGACGGAGACAAAGGCGGAGACAAAGACGGATACAAAGACAGAGACAGAGACAGAGACAGAGGCAGAGACGGAGACGGAGACAGAGACAGAGACAGAGACAGAGACAGAGACAGAGACAGAGACAGAGACAGAGACAGAGACAGAGACAGAGACAGAGACAGAGACAGAGACAGAGACA
The DNA here is from genome assembly GCA_945859595.2 of Megachile willughbiella. Taxonomy (NCBI): domain Eukaryota; kingdom Metazoa; phylum Arthropoda; class Insecta; order Hymenoptera; family Megachilidae; genus Megachile; species Megachile willughbiella. The sequence goes on along the minus strand of CAMAOD020000223.1, from coordinate 58,408 downwards.
GAGACAGAGACAGAGACAGAGACAGAGACGGAGTCGGAGACAGAGACAGGGACAGAGACAGAGGCAAAGACTGAGACAGAGGCAGAGATGGACACAGAGACAGAGACAGAGACGGAGTCGGAGACAGAGACAGGGACAGAGACAGCGGCAGAGATGGAGCCAGAGACAGAGATGGAGCCAGAGACAGAGACAGAGACAGAGGGGCAGGAGACGTGGACGGAGACAAGGACGGAGACAAAGACGGAGACAAAGGCGGAGACAAAGACGGATACAAAGACAGAGACAGAGACAGAGACAGAGGCAGAGACAGAGACGGAGACACAGACAGAGACAGAGACAGAGACAGAGACAGAGACAGAGACAGAGACAGAGACAGAGACAGGGACAGAGACGGAGTCGGAGACAGAGACAGAGACAGAGACAGAGACAGAGACAGAGACAGAGGCAGAGACAGAGACGGAGACAGAGGCAGAGACTGAGACTGAGACAGAGATGGACACAGAGACAGAGACAGAGACAGAGACAGAGACAGAGACAGAGACAGAGACAGAGACAGAGACAGAGACAGAGACAGAGACAGAGATGGAGCCAGAGACAGAGATGGAGCCAGAGACAGAGACAGAGACAGAGGGGCAGGAGACGTGGACGGAGACAAAGACGGAGACAAAGACGGAGACAAAGGCGGAGACAAAGACGGATACAAAGACAGAGACAGAGACAGAGACAGAGGCAGAGACAGAGACGGAGACACAGACAGAGACAGAGACAGAGACAGAGACAGAGACAGAGACAGAGACAGAGACAGAGACAGAGACAGAGACAGAGGCAGAGACAGAGACGGAGACACAGACAGAGACAGAGACAGAGACAGAGACAGAGACAGAGACAGAGACAGAGACAGAGACAGGGACAGAGACGGAGTCGGAGACAGAGACAGGGACAGAGACAGAGGCAGAGACTGAGACAGAGACAGAGATGGACACAGAGACAGAGACAGAGACAGAGACAGAGACAGAGACAGAGACAGGGACAGAGACAGAGGTAGAGACAGAGACAGAGACAGAGACAGAGACAGAGACAGAGACAGAGACAGAGACAGAGACAGAGACAGAGACAGAGACAGAGACAGAGACAGGAAAAGAGACAGAGACAGAGACAGAGGCAGCGACAGAGACAGAAACAGAGACAGAGACAGAGGCACAGACACAGACACAGACAGAGACAAAGACAGAGGCGTATGAGACAAAGACAGAGCCACAGACAAAGACAGAGGCGGAGACAGAGACCGAGACAGAGACAGAGACAGAGACAGAGACAGAGGGGCAGGAGACGTGGACGGAGACAAAGACGGAGACAAAGACGGTGACAAAGACGGAGACAAAGACGGAGACAAAGAGGAAGACGACGACGGGGACAAGGACGGAGACAAAGGCGGAGACAAAGATGGAGACACAGACGGAGACAAATACGGAGACAAAGACGGAGGCAAAGACGGAGACAAAGACGGAGACAAAATATGGAGACACAGACGGAGACAAATACGGAGACAAAGACGGTGACAAAGACGGAGGTAAAGACGGAGACGAAGAGGAAGACGACGACGGAGACAAAGACGTAGACAAAGACGGAGACAAATATGGAGACGCAGACGGACACAAATACGGAGGCAAAGACAGGTACAAAGACGGAGACAGAGACAGAGGCAGAGACGGAGACGGAGACAGAGACAGGGACAGAGACAGAGGCAGAGACAGAGACAGGGACAGAGACAGAGACAGAGACAGGGACAGAGACAGAGACAGAGACAGAGACAGAGACAGAGACAGAGACAGAGACACAGACAGAGACAGAGACAGAGACAGAGACAGAGACAGAGACAGAGACAGAGACAGAGACAAAGACGGAGACAAAGACGGACACAAAGACGGCGACAGAGGCCGAGACATAGACAGAGACAGAGACAGGGACAGAGATGGAGACAGAGACAGGGACAGAGACGGAGACGGAGACAGAGACGCAGAGAGAGACATAGACAGAGACAGAGACAGAGACAGCGACAGAGACACAGACAGCGGCAGATACGAAGACAGAGGCAGAGACACAGACAGAGACAGAGACAGAGACAGAGACTGAGACAGAGACAGAGATGGACACAGAGAGAGAGACAGAGACAGCGGCGGGGACGGAGACAGAGACAGGGACAGAGACAGAGGCAGAGACAGAGACAGTGACAGAGACAGAGACAGAGACACAGACAGAGACAGAGACAGAGACAGAGACAGAGACAGGGACAGAGACTGAGACAGCGACAGAGACAGAGGGGCAGGAGACGTGGAGGGAGACAAAGACGGAGACAAAGACGGTGACAAAGACGGAGACAAAGACGGAGACGAAGAGGAAGACGACGACGGGGACAAAGACGGAGACAAAGGCGGAGACAAAGATGGAGACACAGACGGAGACAGAGGCAGAGGCGAAGACAGAGAAGGGAACAGAGACAGAGACAGAGAAAAGGACAGAGACAGAGACAGAGCCACGGACAGAGACACGAAAAGAGACAGAGATAGAGACAGAGACAGAGGCAGCGACAGAGACAGAAACAGGGACAGAGACAGAGGCACAGACAGAGACACAGACAGAGACACAGACAGAGACAAAGACAGAGGCGCATGAGACAAAGACAGAGCCACAGACAGAGACAGAAACAGAGACAGAGACAGAGACAGAGACAGAGGGGCAGGAGACGTGGGCGGAGACAAAGACGGAGACAACGACGGTGACAAAGACGGTGACAAAGACGGAGACGAAGAGGAAGACGACGACGGAGACAAGGACGGTGAAAAAGACGGAGAGAAAGACGGAGACAAAGATGGAGACAAAGACGGAGACAGAGGCAGAGGCGGGGACAGAGAAGGGAACAGAGGCAGAGACACAGAAAGGGACAGAGACAGAGACAGGAAAAGAGACAGAGACAGAGACAGAGGCAGCGACAGAGACAGAAACAGAGACAGAGACAGAGGCACAGACACAGACACAGACAGAGACAAAGACAGAGGCGTATGAGACAAAGACAGAGCCACAGACAAAGACAGAGGCGGAGACAGAGACCGAGACAGAGACAGAGACAGAGACAGAGGGGCAGGAGACGTGGACGGAGACAAAGACGGAGACAAAGACGGTGACAAAGACGGAGACAAAGACGGAGACAAAGAGGAAGACGACGACGGGGACAAAGACGGAGACAAAGGCGGAGACAAAGATGGAGACACAGACGGAGACAAATACGGAGACAAAGACGGAGGCAAAGACGGAGACAAAGACGGAGACAAAATATGGAGACACAGACGGAGACAAATACGGAGACAAAGACGGTGACAAAGACGGAGGTAAAGACGGAGACGAAGAGGAAGACGACGACGGAGACAAAGACGTAGACAAAGACGGAGACAAATATGGAGACACAGACGGACACAAATACGGAGGCAAAGACAGGTACAAAGACGGAGACAGAGACAGAGACAGAGACAGAGACGGAGACGGAGACAGAGACAGGGACAGAGACAGAGGCAGAGACAGAGACAGGGACAGAGACAGAGACAGAGACAGGGACAGAGACAGAGACAGAGACAGAGACAGAGACAGAGACAGAGACAGAGACAGAGACTGAGACAGAGACAGCGACAGAGACAGAGGGGCAGGAGACGTGGACAGAGACAAAGACGGAGACAAACACGGTGACAAAGACGGAGACATAGAGGGAGACAAAGAGGAAGACGACGACGGGGACAAAGACGGAGACAAAGGCGGAGACAAAGATGGAGACACAGACGGAGACAAATACGGAGACAAAGACGGAGACAAAGGCGGAGACAAAGCCGGATACAAAGACAGAGACAGAGGCAGAGACAGAGGCAGAGACAGAGACGGAGACAGAGACAGAGACAGAGACAGAGACAGAGACAGAAACTGAGACAGACACAGAGATGGAGCCAGAGACAGAGACAGAGACAGAGACAGAGACAGAGACAGAGACAGAGACCGAGACAGAGACAGAGACAGAGACAGAGACAGAGACAGAGGCAGAGACAGAAACAGAGACAGAGACAGAAACAGAGACAGAGACAGAGACAGAGACAGAGACTGAGACAGAGACAGAGACAGAGGGGCAGGAGACGTGGACGGAGACAAAGACGGAGACAAACATAGAGACAAGGACAGAGACAGGGGCAGAGACAGAGACAGAGACAGAAACTGAGACAGAGACAGAGACAGAGGGGCAGGAGACGTGGACAGAGACAAAGACGGAGACAAAGACGGTGACAAAGACGGAGACATAGAGGGAGACGAAGAGGAAGACGACGACGGAGACAACGACGGAGACAAAGGCGGAGACAACGACGGATACAAAGACAGAGACAGAGGCAGAGACAGAGACGGAGACAGAGACAGAGACAGAGACAGAGACAGAGACAGAGACAGAGACAGAGACAGAGACAGAGACAGAGACAGAGACAGAGACAGAGGCAGAGACAGAGACAGAGACAGGGACAGAGGCAGAGACAGAGACTGAGACTGAGACAGAGACAGAGACAGAGACAGAGACGGAGGCAGAGACAGAAACCGAGACAGAGACAGAGACAGAGACAGAGACAGAGACAGAGACAGAGACAGAGACAGAGACTGAGACAGAGACAGAGACAGAGGGGCAGGAGACGTGGACGGAGACAAAGACGGAGACAAAGACGGTGACAAAGACGGAGACAAATATGGAGACACAGACGGAGACAAAGACGGAGACAAAGACGGTGACATAGACGGAGACAAAGACGGAGACAAAGACGGAGACAAAGATGGAGACAAAGACAGAGACAGAGACAGAGACAGAGACAGAGACAGAGACAGAGACAGGTACAGAGACAGCGACAGAGACAGAGACAGAGACAGAGACAGAGACAGAAACTGAGACAGACACAGAGATGGAGCCAGAGACAGAGACAGAGACAGAGACAGAGACAGAGACAGAGACAGAGACCGAGACAGAGACAGAGACAGAGACAGAGACAGAGGCAGAGACAGAAACAGAGACAGAGACAGAAACAGAGACAGAGACAGAGACAGAGACAGAGACTGAGACAGAGACAGAGACAGAGGGGCAGGAGACAAAGACGGAGGCAAAGACGGAGACAAAGACGGAGACAAAATATGGAGACACAGACGGAGACAAATACGGAGACAAAGACGGTGACAAAGACGGAGGTAAAGACGGAGACGAAGAGGAAGACGACGACGGAGACAAAGACGTAGACAAAGACGGAGACAAATATGGAGACACAGACGGACACAAATACGGAGGCAAAGACAGGTACAAAGACGGAGACAGAGACAGAGACAGAGACGGAGACGGAGACAGAGACAGGGACAGAGACAGAGGCAGTGACAGAGACAGGGACAGAGACAGAGACAGAGACAGGGACAGAGACAGAGACAGAGACAGAGACAGAGACAGAGACAGAGACAGAGACAGAGACAGAGACAGAGACAGAGACAGAGACAGAGACAGAGACAGAGACAAAGACGGAGACAAAGACGGACACAAAGACGGCGACAGAGGCCGAGACATAGACAGAGACAGAGACAGGGACAGAGATGGAGACAGAGACAGAGACAGAGACGGAGACGGAGACAGAGACGCAGAGAGAGACATAGACAGAGACAGAGACAGAGACAGCGACAGAGACACAGACAGCGGCAGATACGAAGACAGAGGCAGAGACACAGACAGAGACAGAGACAGAGACAGAGACTGAGACAGAGACAGAGATGGACACAGAGAGAGAGACAGAGACAGCGGCGGGGACGGAGACAGAGACAGGGACAGAGACAGAGGCAGAGACAGAGACAGTGACAGAGACAGAGACAGAGACAGAGACAGAGACAGAGACAGAGACAGAGACAGAGACAGAGACAGAGACAGAGACTGAGACAGCGACAGAGACAGAGGGGCAGGAGACGTGGAGGGAGACAAAGACGGAGACAAAGACGGTGACAAAGACGGAGACAAAGACGGAGACGAAGAGGAAGACGACGACGGGGACAAAGACGGAGACAAAGGCGGAGACAAAGATGGAGACACAGACGGAGACAGAGGCAGAGGCGAAGACAGAGAAGGGAACAGAGACAGAGACAGAGCAAAGGACAGAGACAGAGACAGAGCCACGGACAGAGACACGAAAAGAGACAGAGATAGAGACAGAGACAGAGGCAGCGACAGAGACAGAAACAGGGACAGAGACAGAGGCACAGACAGAGACACAGACAGAGACAAAGACAGAGGCGCATGAGACAAAGACAGAGCCACAGACAGAGACAGAGACAGAGACAGAGACAGAGACAGAGACAGAGGGGCAGGAGACGTGGGCGGAGACAAAGACGGAGACAACGACGGTGACAAAGACGGTGACAAAGACGGAGACGAAGAGGAAGACGACGACGGAGACAAAGACGGTGAAAAAGACGGAGAGAAAGACGGAGACAAAGATGGAGACAAAGACGGAGACAGAGGCAGAGGCGGGGACAGAGAAGGGAACAGAGGCAGAGACACAGAAAGGGACAGAGACAGAGACAGAGACAGAGACAGGAAAAGAGACAGAGACAGAGACAGAGGCAGCGACAGAGACAGAAACAGAGACAGAGACAGAGGCACAGACACAGACACAGACAGAGACAAAGACAGAGGCGTATGAGACAAAGACAGAGCCACAGACAAAGACAGAGGCGGAGACAGAGACCGAGACAGAGACAGAGACAGAGACAGAGGGGCAGGAGACGTGGACGGAGACAAAGACGGAGACAAAGACGGTGACAAAGACGGAGACAAAGACGGAGACAAAGACGGAGGCAAAGAGGAAGACGACGACGGGGACAAAGACGGAGACAAAGGCGGAGACAAAGCTGGAGACACAGACGGAGACAAATACGGAGACAAAGACGGAGGCAAAGACGGAGACAAAGACGGAGACAAAATATGGAGACACAGACGGAGACAAATACGGAGACAAAGACGGTGACAAAGACGGAGGTAAAGACGGAGACGAAGAGGAAGACGACGACGGAGACAAAGACGTAGACAAAGACGGAGACAAATATGGAGACACAGACGGACACAAATACGGAGGCAAAGACAGGTACAAAGACGGAGACAGAGACAGAGACAGAGACGGAGACGGAGACAGAGACAGGGACAGAGACAGAGGCAGAGACAGAGACAGGGACAGAGACAGAGACAGAGACAGGGACAGAGACAGAGACAGAGACAGAGACAGAGACAGAGACAGAGACTGAGACAGAGACAGAGACAGAGACAGAGGGGCAGGAGACGTGGACAGAGACAAAGACGGAGACAAAGACGGTGACAAAGACGGAGACATAGAGGGAGACGAAGAGGAGGACGACGACGGAGACAAAGACGGAGACAAAGGCGGAGTCAAAGACGGATACAAAGACAGAGACAGAGACAGAGACAGAGGCAGAGACAGAGACGGAGACAGAGACAGAGACAGAGACAGAGACAGATACAGAGACAGAGACAGAGACAGAGACAGAGACAGAGGCAGAGACAGAGACAGAGACAGAGACGGAGGCAGAGACAGAAACCGAGACAGAGACAGAGACAGAGACAGAGACAGAGACAGAGACAGGTACAGAGACAGCGACAGAGACAGAGACAGAGACAGAGACAGAGACAGAAACTGAGACAGACACAGAGATGGAGCCAGAGACAGAGACAGAGACAGAGACAGAGACAGAGACAGAGACCGAGACAGAGACAGAGACAGAGACAGAGACAGAGACAGAGGCAGAGACAGAAACAGAGACAGAGACAGAAACAGAGACAGAGACAGAGACAGAGACAGAGACTGAGACAGAGACAGAGACAGAGGGGCAGGAGACGTGGACGGAGACAAAGACGGAGACAAACATAGAGACAAGGACAGAGACAGAGGCAGAGACAGAGACAGAGACAGAAACTGAGACAGAGACAGAGACAGAGGGGCAGGAGACGTGGACAGAGACAAAGACGGAGACAAAGACGGTGACAAAGACGGAGACATAGAGGGAGACGAAGAGGAAGACGACGACGGAGACAAAGACGGAGACAAAGGCGGAGACAAAGACGGATACAAAGACAGAGACAGAGACAGAGACAGAGGCAGAGACAGAGACGGAGACAGAGACAGAGGCAGAGACAGAGACAGAGACAGAGACAGAGACAGAGACAGAGACAGAGACAGAGACAGAGACAGAGACAGAGACAGAGGCAGAGACAGAGACAGAGACAGAGACAGGGACAGAGGCAGAGACAGAGACTGAGACTGAGACAGAGACAGAGACAGAGACAGAGACAGAGACGGAGGCAGAGACAGAAACCGAGACAGAGAGAGAGACAGAGACAGAGACAGAGACAGAGACAGAGACAGAGACAGAGACAGAGACAGAGACTGAGACAGAGACAGAGACAGAGGGGCAGGAGACGTGGACGGAGACAAAGACGGAGACAAAGACGGTGACAAAGACGGAGACAAATATGGAGACACAGACGGAGACAAAGACGGAGACAAAGACGGTGACATAGACGGAGACAAAGACGGAGACGAGGAGGAAGACGAGGACGGAGACAAAGACGGAGACAAAGACGGAGACAAAGATGGAGACAAAGACAGAGACAGAGACAGAGACAGAGACAGAGACAGAGACAGAGACAGAGACAGAGACAGGTACAGAGACAGCGACAGAGACAGAGACAGAGACAGAGACAGAGACAGAAACTGAGACAGACACAGAGATGGAGCCAGAGACAGAGACAGAGACAGAGACAGAGACAGAGACAGAGACAGAGACCGAGACAGAGACAGAGACAGAGACAGAGACAGAGGCAGAGACAGAAACAGAGACAGAGACAGAAACAGAGACAGAGACAGAGACAGAGACAGAGACTGAGACAGAGACAGAGACAGAGGGGCAGGAGACGTGGACGGAGACAAAGACGGAGACAAAGATAGAGACAAGGACAGAGACAGAGGCAGAGACAGAGGCAGAGACAGAAACTGAGACAGAGACAGAGACAGAGGGGCAGGAGACGTGGACAGAGACAAAGACGGAGACAAAGACGGTGACAAAGACGGAGACATAGAGGGAGACGAAGAGGAAGACGACGACGGAGACAAAGACGGAGACAAAGGCGGAGACAAAGACGGATACAAAGACAGAGCCAGAGACAGAGACAGAGGCAGAGACAGAGACGGAGACAGAGACAGAGACAGAGACAGAGACAGAGACAGAGACAGAGACAGAGACAGAGACAGAGACAGAGACAGAGACAGAGACAGAGACAGAGGCAGAGACAGAGACTGAGACAGAGACAGAGACAGAGACAGAGACTGAGACAGTGACAGAGACAGAGGGGCAGGAGACGTGGACGGAGACAAAGACGGAGACAAAGACGGTGACAAAGACGGAGACAAATATGGAGACACAGACGGAGACAAAGACGGAGAAAAAGACGGTGACATAGACGGAGACAAAGACGGAGACGAGGAGGAAGACGAGGACGGAGACAAAGACGGAGACAAAGATGGAGACAAAGACAGAGACAGAGACAGAGACAGAGACAGAGACAGAGACAGGTACAGAGACAGCGACAGAGACAGAGACAGAGACAGAGACAGAGACAGAGGCAGAAACTGAGACAGACACAGAGATGGAGCCAGAGACAGAGACAGAGACAGAGACAGAGACAGAGACAGAAACTGAGACAGACACAGAGATGGAGCCAGAGACAGAGACAGAGACAGAGACAGAGACAGAGACAGAGACAGAGACAGAGACAGAGAAAGAGACAGAGACAGAGACAGAGACAGAGGCAGAGACAGAAACAGAGACAGAGACAGAGACAGAGACAGAGACTGAGACAGAGACAGAGACAGAGGGGCAGGAGACGTGGACGGAGACAAAGACGGAGACAAAGATAGAGACAAGGACAGAGACAGAGGCAGAGACAGAGACAGAGACAGAGACTGAGACAGAGACAGAGGCAGAGACAGAAACAGAGACAGAGACAGAAACAGAGACAGAGACAGAGACAGAGACAGAGACAGAGGGGCAGGAGACGTGGACGGAGACACAGACGGAGACAAAGACGGTGACAAGGACGGAGGCAAAGACGGAGACGAAGAGGAAGACGACGACGGAGACAAAGACGGAGACAAAGGCGGAGACAAAGACGGATACAAAGATAGAGACAGAGACAGAGACAGAGGCAGAGCCAGAGACGGAGACAGAGACAGAGACAGAGACAGAGACAGCGACAGAGACAGAGACAGAGACAGAGACAGAGGCAGAGACAGAGACAGAGACAGAGACAGAGACAGAGACAGAGACAGAGACAGAGATAGAGACAGATACAGAGACAGAGACAGAGACAGAGACAGAGACAGAGACAGAGACAGAGACAGAGACAGAGACAGAGAAAGAGGCGGAGACAGAGACAGAGACAGAGACAGAGACAGAGACGGAGTCGGAGACAGAGACAGGGACAGAGACAGAGGCAGAGACTGAGACAGAGACAGAGACGGACACAGAGACAGAGACAGAGACAGAGACAGAGACAGAGACAGAGACAGAGACAGGGACAGAGACAGAGGTAGAGACAGAGACAGAGACAGAGACAGAGACAGAGACAGAGACAGAGACAGAGACAGAGACAGAGACAGAGACAGAGACAGAGACAGAGATGGAGCCAGAGACAGAGATGGAGCCAGAGACAGAGACAGAGACAGAGACAGCGGCGGAGACGGAGACAGAGACAGGGACAGAGACAGAGGTAGATACAGAGACAGTGACAGAGACAGAGACAGAGACAGAGACAGGGACATGGACAGAGACAGAGACAGAGACAGAGACAGAAACAGTGACAGAGACAGAGACAGAGAAATAGACGGAGACAAAGATGGAGACAAAGACGGAGACAGAGGCAGAGGCGGGGACAGAGAAGGGAACAGAGGCAGAGACACAGAAAGGGACAGAGACAGAGACAGAGACAGAGACAGGAAAAGAGACAGAGACAGAGACAGAGGCAGCGACAGAGACAGAAACAGAGACAGAGACAGAGGCACAGACACAGACACAGACAGAGACAAAGACAGAGGCGTATGAGACAAAGACAGAGCCACAGACAAAGACAGAGGCGGTGACAGAGACCGAGACAGAGAGAGAGACAGAGACAGAGACAGAGGGGCAGGATACGTGGACGGAGACAAAGACGGAGACAAAGACGGTGACAAAGACGGAGACAAAGACGGAGACAAAGAGGAAGACGACGACGGGGACAAAGACGGAGACAAAGGCGGAGACAAAGATGGAGACACAGACAGAGACAAATACGGAGACAAGGACGGAGGCAAAGACGGAGACAAAGACGGAGACAAAATATGGAGACACAGACGGAGACAAATACGGAGACAAAGACGGTGACAAAGACGGAGGTAAAGACGAAGACGAAGAGGAAGACGACGACGGAGACAAAGACGTAGACAAAGACGGAGACAAATATGGAGACACAGACGGACACAAATACGGAGACAAAGACGGTGACAAAGACGGAGGCAAAGACGGAGACGAAGAGGAAGACACAGACGGAGACAAATACGGAGACACAGGCGGAGACAAAGACCGATACAAAGACAGAGACAGAGACAGAGACAGAGGCAGAGACAGAGACGGAGACAGAGACAGAGACAGAGACAGAGACAGAGACGGAGACGGAGACAGAGACGCAGACAGAGACATAGACAGAGGCAGAGACAGAGACAGCGACAGAGACACAGACAGCGGCTGAGACGGAGACAGAGGCAGGGACACAGACAGAGACAGAGACAGAGACAGAGACTGAGACAGAGACAGAGATTGACACAGAGACAGAGACAGAGACAGCGGCGGAGACGGAGACGCAGACAGGGACATAGACAGAGACAGAGACAGAGACAGCGACAGAGACACAGACAGAGACAGAGACAGAGACAGAGACAGAGACAGAGACAGAGGCAGAGACAGAGACAGAGACAGAGACGGAGGCGGAGGCAGAGACAGAAACCGAGACAGAGACAGAGACAGAGACAGAGACAGAGACAGAGACAGAGACAGAGACTGAGACAGAGACAGAGACAGAGGGGCAGGAGACGTGGACGGAGACAAAAACGGAGACAAAGACGGTGACAAAGACGGAGACAAAGACGGAGACAAAGAGGATGACGACGACGGGGACAAAGACGGAGACAAAGGCGGAGACAAAGATGGAGACACAGACGGAGACAAATACGGAGACAAAGACGGAGACAAAATATGGAGACACTGACGGAGACAAATACGGAGACAAAGACGGTGACAAAGACGGAGGTAAAGACGGAGACGAAGAGGAAGACGACGACGGAGACAAAGACGTAGACAAAGACGGAGACAAATATGGAGACACAGACGGACACAAATACGGAGGCAAAGACAGGTACAAAGACGGAGACAGAGACAGAGACAGAGACGGAGACAGAGACAGGGACAGAGACAGAGGCAGAGACAGAGACAGGGACAGAGACAGAGACAGAGACAGGGACAGAGACAGAGACAGAGACAGAGACAGAGACAGAGACAGAGACAGAGACAGAGACAGAGACAGAGACAGAGACAGAGACAGAGACAGAGACAGAGACAGAGACAGAGACAGAGACAGAGACAGAGACAGAGACAAAGACGGAGACAGAGACAGAGACAGAGACAAAGACGGAGACAAAGACGGAGACAAAGAAGTAGACAAAGACGTAGACAAAGACGGAGACAACGACGGTGACAAAGACGGAGACAAAGACGGAGACGAAGAGGAAGACGACGACGGAGACAAAGACGGCGAAAAAGACGGAGACAAAGACGGAGACAAAGACGGAGACAAATACGGAGACAAAGACGGAGGCAAAGACGGAGACAAAGACGGAGACAAAGATGGAGACACAGACGGAGGCAACTACGGAGACAAAGACGGTGACAAAGACGGAGGCAAAGACGGAGACGAAGAGGAAGACGACGACGGAGACAAAGACGTAGACAAAGACGGAGACTAATATGGAGACACAGACGGACACAAATACGGAGACAAAGATAGGTACAAAGACGGAGACAGAGACAGAGACAGAGACGGAGACGAAGACAGAGACAGGGACAGAGATAGAGGTAGAGACAGAGACAGGGACAGAGACAGAGACAGAGACAGGGACAGGGACAGAGACAGAGACAGAGACAGAGACAGAGACAGAGACGGAGACAGAGACAGAGACAGAGACAGAGACAAAGACGGAGACAAAGACGGAGACAAAGACGGAGACAAAGACGGAGACAGAGGCAGAGGCGGAGACAGAGAAGGGAACAGAGGCAGAGACAGAGAAAAGGACAGAGACAGAGACATAGACAGAGACAGGAAAAGAGATAGAGACAGAGACAGAGATAGAGGCAGCGACAGAGACAGAAACGGAGACAGAGACAGAGGCACAGACAGAGACACAGACAGAGACAAAGACAGAGGCGCATGAGACAAAGACAGAGCCACAGACAGAGACAGAGACAGAGGCAGAGACAGAGACAGAGACAGAGACAGAGACAGAGACAGAGACAGAGACAGAGACAGAAACAGAGACAGAGACAGAAACTGAGACAGACACAGAGACAGAGACAGAGACGGAGACGGAGACGGACACAGAGACAGGGACAGAGACAGAGATGGAGACAGAGACAGAGACAGAGACAGAGACAGAGACAGAGACAGAGACAGAGACAAAGACGTAGACAAAGACGGAGACAAAGACGGAGACAAAGACGGAGACAAAGACGGTGACATAGACGGAGACAAAGACGGAGACGAAGAGGAAGACGAGGGCGGAGACAAAGAAGGAGACAAATACGGAGACAAAGATGGAGACAAGGACAGAGACAGAGGCAGAGACAGAGACAGAGACATAGACAGAGACAGAGACAGGGGCACAGACAGAGACAAAGACAGAGGCGCATGAGACAAAGACAGAGCCACAGACAGAGACAGAGGCAGAGACTGAGACAGAGACAGAGACAGAGCGGCAAGAGACGTGGACGGAGACAAAGATGGAGACAAAGACGGAGGCAAAGACGGACACAAATACGGAGACAAAGACAGGTACAAAGACGGAGACAAAGACGGAGACAAAGACGGAGACAAAGACGGAGACAACGACGGTGATAAAGACGGAGACAAAGACGGAGACGAAGAGGAAGACGACGACGGAGACAAAGACGGTGACAAGGACGGAGACAAAGATGGAGACAAAGACGGAGACAGAGGCAGAGGCGGAGACAGAGAAGGGTACAGAGGCAGAGACAGAGAAAAGGACAGAGACAGAGACATAGACAGAGACAGGAAAAGAGACAGAGACGGAGACAGAGATGGAGGCAGCGACAGAGACAGAAACAGAGACAGAGACAGAGGCACAGACAGAGACACAGACAGAGACAAAGACAGAGGCGCATGAGACAAAGACAGAGCCACAGACAGAGACAGAGGCAGAGACAGAGACAGAGACTGAGACAGAGACAGAGACAGAGGGGCAGGAGACGTGGACGGAGACAAAGACGGAGACAAAGACGGAGACAAAGACGGTGACATAGACGGAGACAAAGACGGAGACGAAAAGGAAGACGAGGACGGAGACAAAGACGGAGACAGAGACGGAGACAAGACAGAGACAAAGACGGAGACAGAGTCCGATACAGAGACAGAGACAGAGACACAGACACAGACAGAGACAGAGACAGAGGGGCAGGAGACGTGGACGGAGACAAAGACGGAGACAAAGACGTAGACAAAGCCGGAGACAAAGACGGACACGAAGAGGAAGACGAGGACGGAGACAAAGACGGAGACAAAGATGGAGACAAAGACGGAGACAGAGGCAGAGGCGGAGGCAGAGACGGGAACAGAGACAGAGGCAGAGACAGAGACAGAGGCAGAGTCGGAGACGAAGACGGGGACAAAGATGGAGACACAGACAGAGACAAATACGGAGACAAAGACAGATACAAAGACGGAGACTAAGACATAGACAGAGAAGGAGACAAAGACGGAGACGAAGACGGAGGCCAAGACAGAGACTGAGATAAAGACAGAAACAGAGAAAGAGTTAGAGACAGAGTGGCAGTAGACAAAGACGGAGGGGCAGGAGACAAAGACGAAGACAAACACGGAAAAGAAGACGGAGGCAAAGATGGAGACAAAGATGGAGACAAATAAGGAGACAGAGACGGAGACAGAGACAGAGACAGAGACAGGGACAGAGACAGCGACAGAGACAGAGACAAAGACAAAAGACAGAGACAGAAACTGAGACAGACACAGAGATGGAGCCAGAGACAGAGGCAGAGTCAGAGACGAAGACGGAGACGGAGACAGAGACAGGGACAGAGACAGAGGCAGGGACAGAGACAGAGACAGAGACAGAGACAGAGACAGAGACAGAGACAGAGACAGAGACAGAGACAGAGACAGAGACAGAGACAGAGACGGAGACGGAGACAGAGACGGGGACAGAGACAGTGGCAGAGACAGAGACCGAGACAGAGACACAGACAGAGACAGAGAGAGCGACAGAAACAGAGGGGCAGGAGACAAGGGCGGTGACCCTGGCGCAGGAGACAAAGACGGAGACAAAGGCGGAAACAAAGAGGAAGACGAAGACGGAGACAAAGACGGTGACAAAGACGGAGACAAAGACGGAGACAAAGACGTAGACAAAGACGGAGACAAAGACGGAGACAACGACTGAGACAAAGACGGAGGCAGAGACGGAGACAAAGACGGCGACAAATGTGGAGACACAGACGGAGACAAATACGGAGACCAAGGCAGAGATAAAGGCGGAGACAGAGACGGAGACAGAGTCCGATGCGGAGACAAAGACAGAGACACAGACACAGACAGAGACAGAGACAGAGACACAGACAGCGGCAGATACGAAGACAGAGGCAGAGACACAGACAGAGACAGAGACAGAGACAGAGACAGAGACTGAGACAGAGACAGAGATGGACACAGAGAGAGAGACAGAGACAGCGGCGGGGACGGAGACAGAGACAGGGACAGAGACAGAGGCAGAGACAGAGACAGTGACAGAGACAGAGACAGAGACAGAGACAGAGACAGAGACAGAGACAGAGACAGAGACAGAGACAGAGACAGAGACAGAGACAGAGACTGAGACAGAGTCCGATACAGAGACAGAGACAGAGACACAGACACAGACAGAGACAGAGACAGAGGGGCAGGAGACGTGGACGGAGACAAAGACGGAGACAAAGACGTAGACAAAGCCGGAGACAAAGACGGACACGAAGAGGAAGACGAGGACGGAGACAAAGACGGTGACAAAGACGGAGACAAAGACGGAGACAAAGATGGAGACAAAGACGGAGACAGAGGCAGAGGCGGAGACAGAGACGGGAACAGAGACAGAGGCAGAGACAGAGACAGAGGCAGAGTCGGAGACGAAGACGGGGACAAAGATGGAGACACAGACAGAGACAAATACGGAGACAAAGACAGATACAAAGACGGAGACTAAGACGTAGACAGAGAAGGAGACAAAGACGGAGACGAAGACGGAGGCCAAGACAGAGACTGAGATAAAGACAGAAACAGAGAAAGAGTTAGAGACAGAGTGGCAGTAGACAAAGACGGAGGGGCAGGAGACAAAGACGAAGACAAACACGGAAAAGAAGACGGAGGCAAAGATGGAGACAAAGATGGAGACAAATAAGGAGACAGAGACGGAGACAGAGACAGAGACAGAGACAGGGACAGAGACAGCGACAGAGACAGAGACAGAGACAGAGACAGATACAGAGACAGAGACAGAGACAGCGACAGAGGCAGAGGCAGAGACAGAAACAGAGACAGAGACAGAAACAGAGACAGAGACAGAGACAGAGACAGAGACTGAGACAGAGACAGAGACAGAGGGGCAGGAGACGTGGACGGAGACAGAGACGGAGACAAAGACGTAGACAAAGACGGAGACAAAGACGGAGACAAAGACGGAGACAAAGACGGTGACATAGACGGAGACAAAGACGGAGACGAAGAGGAAGAAGAGGACGGAGACAAAGACGGAGGCAAAGACGGAGACAAAGACGGAGACAAATATGGAGACACAGACGGAGACAAATGCGGAGACAAAGACGGTGACAAAGACGGAGGCAAAGACGGAGACGAAGAGGAAGACGACGACGGAGACAAAGACGGAGACAAATGCGGAGACGAAGATGGAGACACAGACGGAGACAAATACGGAGACAAAGACGGAGACAAAGACGGAGACAACGATGGTGACAAAGACGGAGACAAACACGGAGAATAAGAGGAAGACGACGACGGAGACAAAGACGGTGACAAAGACGGAGACAAAGACGCAGACAAAGATGGAGACAAAGACGGAGACAGAGGCAGAGGCGGAGACAGAGAAGGGAACAGAGACAGAGACAGAGAAAGTGACAGAGACACAGACAGCGGCAGAGACGGAGACAGAGGCAGAGACACAGACAGAGACAGAGACAGAGACAGAGACAGAGACAGAGACTGAGACTGAGACAGAGACAGAGATGGACACAGACACAGTGACCGTGACAGCGGCGGGGACGGGGACAGAGACAGGGACAGAGAGAGAGGCAGAGACAGAGACAGTGACAGAGACAGATACAGAGACAGGGACAGGGACAGAGACCGAGACAGAGACAGAAACAGAGACAGAGACAGAGACAGTGACAGAGACATAGACGGAGACAAAGACGGAGACAAAGACGTAGACAAAGACGTAGACAAAGACGGAGACGAAGACGGAGACAAAGACGGTGACATAGACGGAGACAAAGACGGAGACGAAGAGGAAGACGAGGACGGAGACAAAGACGGAGACAGAGGCAGAGGCGGAGACAGAGAAGGGAACAGAGACAGAGACAGAGACAGGAAAAGAGACAGAGATAGAGACAGAGACAGGGGCAGCGACAGAGACAGAAGCAGAGACAGAGACAGAGCCACAGACAGAGACACAGACAGAGACAAAGACAGAGGCGCATGAGACAAAGACAGAGCCACAGACAGAGACAGAGGCAGAGACAGAGACAGAGACAGAGACAGAGACAGAGACAGAGACAGCGGCAGTGACAGAGGCAGAGACAGAGACAGAGACAGAGACAGAGACAGAGGCAGAGACAGAAACAGAGACCGAGACGGAGACAGAGACAGAGACTGAGACAGAGACAGAGACAGAGACAGAGACAGAGACAGAGGGGCAGGAGACGTGGACGGAGACAAAGAGGGAGACAAAGACGGTGACAAAGACGGAGACAAAGACGGAGACGAAGAGGAAGACGACGACGGAGACAAAGACGGAGACAAAGGCGGAGACAAAGATGGAGACACAGACAGAGACAAATACGGAGACAAAGATGGAGGCAAAGACGGAGACAAAGACGGAGACAAATATGGAGACACAGACGGAGACAAATACGGAGGCAAAGACGGAGACGAAGAGGAAGACGACGACGGAGACAAAGACGGAGAGAAAGGCGGAGACGAAGATGGAGACACAGACGGAGACAAATACGGAGACAAAGACGGAGGCAAAGACGGAGACAAAGACGGAGACAAAGATGGAGACACAGACGGAGGCAAATACGCAGACAAAGACGGTGACAAAGACGGAGGCAAAGACGGAGACGAAGAGGAAGACGACGACGGAGACAAAGACGTACACAAAGACGGAGACAAATCTGGAGACACAGACGGACACAAATACGGAGACAAAGACAGGTACAAAGACGGAGACAGAGACAGAGACAGAGACGGAGACGGAGACGGAGACAGAGACAGGGACAGAGACAGAGGCAGATACAGAGACAGGGACAGAGACAGAGACAGAGACAGGGACAGGGAGAGAGACAGAGACAGAGACGGAGACAGAGACAGAGACAGAGGCAGCGACAGAGACAGAAACAGAGACCGAGACAGAGGCACAGACAGAGACACAGACAGAGACAAAGACAGAGGCGCATGAGACAAAGACAGAGCCACAGACAGAGACAGAGGCAGAGACAGAGACAGAGACAGAGACAGAGACAGAGACAGAGACAGCGACAGAAACAGAGACAGAGACAGAGACGGAGACAGAGACAGAGACAGAGACGGAGACAGAGGCAGAGACAGAAACAGAGACAGAGACAGAGACAGAGACAGCGACAAAGACAGAGACTGAGACAGAGACAGAGACAGAGGGGCAGGAGACGTGGACGGAGACAAAGACGGAGACAAAGACGGTGACAAAAACGGAGACAAAGACGGAGACGAAGACGGAGATAGAGGCAGAGGCGGAGACAGAGAAGGGAACAGAGACAGAGACAGAGAAAGTGACAGAGACAGAGACAGAGACAGGAAAAGAGACAGAGACAGAGACAGAGGCAGCGACAGAGACAGAAACAGAGACAGAGACAGAGGCACAGACAGAGACTGGGACAGAGACAGAGACAGAGACAGAGGCAGAGACAGAAACAGAGACAGAAACAGAGACAGAGACAGAGACAGAGACAGAGACAGAGACAGAGACAGAGATGGAGCCAGAGACAGAGATGGAGCCAGAGACAGAGACAGAGACAGAGACAGCGTTGGAGACGGAGACAGAGACAGGGACAGAGACAGAGGTAGATACAGAGACAGTGACAGAGACAGAGACACAGACACAGACACAGACAGAGACAAAGACAGAGGCGTATGAGACAAAGACAGAGCCACAGACAAAGACAGAGGCGGAGACAGAGACCGAGACAGAGACGGAGACAGAGACAGAGGGGCAGGAGACGTGGACGGAGACAAAGACGGAGACAAAGACGGTGACAAAGAAGGAGACAAAGACGGAGACAAAGAGGAAGACGACGACGGGGACAAAGACGGAGACAAAGGCGGAGACAAAGATGGAGACACAGACGGAGACAAATACGGAGACAAAGACGGAGGCAAAGACGGAGACAAAGACGGAGACAAAATATGGAGACACAGACGGAGACAAATACGGAGACAAAGACGGTGACAAAGACGGAGGTAGAGACGGAGACGAAGAGGAAGACGACGACGGAGACAAAGACGTAGACAAAGACGGAGACAAATATGGAGACACAGACGGACACAAATACGGAGGCAAAGACAGGTACAAAGACGGAGACAGAGACAGAGACAGAGACGGAGACGGAGACAGAGACAGGGACAGAGACAGAGGCAGAGGCAGAGACAGAGACAGGGACAGAGACAGAGACAGAGACAGGGACAGAGACAGAGACAGAGACAGAGACAGAGACAGAGACAGAGACAGAGGCAGAGACAGAGACTGAGACAGAGACAGAGACAGAGACAGAGGGGCAGGAGACGTGGACAGAGACATAGACGGAGACAAAGACGGTGACAAAGACGGAGACATAGAGGGAGACGAAGAGGAAGACGACGACGGAGACAAAGACGGTGACAAAGACGGAGACAAAGACGGAGACAAAGATGGAGACAAAGACGGAGACAGAGGCAGAGGCGGAGACAGAGAAGGGAACAGAGGCAGAGACAGAGAAAAGGACAGAGACAGAGACATAGACAGAGACAGGAAAAGAGACAGAGACGGAGACAGAGATAGAGGCAGCGACAGAGACAGAAACAGAGACAGAGACAGAGGCACAGACAGAGACACAGACAGAGACAAAGACAGAGGCGCATGAGACAAAGACAGAGCCACAGACAGAGACAGTGGCAGAGACAGAGACAGAGACTGAGACAGAGACAGAGACAGAGGGGCAGGAGACGTGGACGGAGACAAAGACGGAGACAAAGACGGAGACAAAGACGGTGACATAGACGGAGACAAAGACGGAGACGAAAAGGAAGACGAGGACGGAGACAAAGACGGAGACAGAGACGGAGACAAAGACAGAGACAAAGACGGAGACAGAGTCCGATACAGAGACAGAGACAGAGACACAGACACAGACAGAGACAGAGACAGAGGGGCAGGAGACGTGGACGGAGACAAAGACGGAGACAAAGACGTAGACAAACCCGGAGACAAAGACG
Organism: Megachile willughbiella; assembly: GCA_945859595.2. Classification (NCBI taxonomy): domain Eukaryota; kingdom Metazoa; phylum Arthropoda; class Insecta; order Hymenoptera; family Megachilidae; genus Megachile; species Megachile willughbiella. Next base: position 37,188 of record CAMAOD020000223.1, on the reverse strand, counting down.
GACACGAAGAGGAAGACGAGGACGGAGACAAAGACGGTGACAAAGACGGAGACAAAGACGGAGACAAAGATGGAGACAAAGACGGAGACAGAGGCAGAGGCGGAGACAGAGACGGGAACAGAGACAGAGGCAGAGACAGAGACAGAGGCAGAGTCGGAGACGAAGACGGGGACAAAGATGGAGACACAGACAGAGACAAATACGGAGACAAAGACAGATACAAAGACGGAGACTAAGACATAGACAGAGAAGGAGACAAAGACGGAGACGAAGACGGAGGCCAAGACAGAGACTGAGATAAAGACAGAAACAGAGAAAGAGTTAGAGACAGAGTGGCAGTAGACAAAGACGGAGGGGCAGGAGACAAAGACGAAGACAAACACGGAAAAGAAGACGGAGGCAAAGATGGAGACAAAGATGGAGACAAATAAGGAGACAGAGACGGAGACAGAGACAGAGACAGAGACAGGGACAGAGACAGCGACAGAGACAGAGACAGAGACAGAGACAGATACAGAGACAGAGACAGAGACAGAGACAGCGACAGAGGCAGAGGCAGAGACAGAAACAGAGACAGAGACAGAAACAGAGACAGAGACAGAGACAGAGACAGAGACTGAGACAGAGACAGAGACAGAGGGGCAGGAGACGTGGACGGAGACAGAGACGGAGACAAAGACGTAGACAAAGACGGAGACAAAGACGGAGACAAAGACGGAGACAAAGACGGTGACATAGACGGAGACAAAGACGGAGACGAAGAGGAAGAAGAGGACGGAGACAAAGACGGAGGCAAAGACGGAGACAAAGACGGAGACAAATATGGAGACACAGACGGAGACAAATGCGGAGACAAAGGCGGTGACAAAGACGCAGGCAAAGACGGAGACGAAGAGGAAGACGACGACGGAGACAAAGACGGAGACAAATGCGGAGACGAAGTTGGAGACACAGACGGAGACAAATACGGAGACAAAGACGGAGACAAAGACGGAGACAACGATGGTGACAAAGACGGAGACAAACACGGAGAATAAGAGGAAGACGACGACGGAGACAAAGACGGTGACAAAGACGGAGACAAAGACGCAGACAAAGATGGAGACAAAGACGGAGACAGAGGCAGAGGCGGAGACAGAGAAGGGAACAGAGACAGAGACAGAGAAAGTGACAGAGACACAGACAGCGGCAGAGACGGAGACAGAGGCAGAGACACAGACAGAGACAGAGACAGAGACAGAGACAGAGACAGAGACAGAGACTGAGACTGAGACAGAGACAGAGATGGACACAGACACAGTGACCGTGACAGCGGCGGGGACGGGGACAGAGACAGGGACAGAGAGAGAGGCAGAGACAGAGACAGTGACAGAGACAGATACAGAGACAGGGACAGGGACAGAGACCGAGACAGAGACAGAAACAGAGACAGAGACAGAGACAGTGACAGAGACATAGACGGAGACAAAGACGGAGACAAAGACGTAGACAAAGACGTAGACAAAGACGGAGACGAAGACGGAGACAAAGACGGTGACATAGACGGAGACAAAGACGGAGACGAAGAGGAAGACGAGGACGGAGACAAAGACGGAGACAGAGGCAGAGGCGGAGACAGAGAAGGGAACAGAGACAGAGACAGAGAAAAGGACAGAGACAGAGACAGGAAAAGAGACAGAGATAGAGACAGAGACAGGGGCAGCGACAGAGACAGAAGCAGAGACAGAGACAGAGCCACAGACAGAGACACAGACAGAGACAAAGACAGAGGCGCATGAGACAAAGACAGAGCCACAGACAGAGACAGAGGCAGAGACAGAGACAGAGACAGAGACAGAGACAGCGGCAGAGACAGAGGCAGAGACAGAGACAGAGACAGAGACAGAGGCAGAGACAGAAACAGAGACCGAGACGGAGACAGAGACAGAGACTGAGACAGAGACAGAGACAGAGACAGAGACAGAGACAGAGGGGCAGGAGACGTGAACGGAGACAAAGAGGGAGACAAAGACGGTGACAAAGACGGAGACAAAGACGGAGACGAAGAGGAAGACGACGACGGAGACAAAGACGGAGACAAAGGCGGAGACAAAGATGGAGACACAGACAGAGACAAATACGGAGACAAAGATGGAGGCAAAGACGGAGACAAAGACGGAGACAAATATGGAGACACAGACGGAGACAAATACGGAGGAAAAGACGGAGACGAAGAGGAAGACGACGACGGAGACAAAGACGGAGAGAAAGGCGGAGACGAAGATGGAGACACAGACGGAGACAAATACGGAGACAAAGACGGAGGCAAAGACGGAGACAAAGACGGAGACAAAGATGGAGACACAGACGGAGGCAAATACGCAGACAAAGACGGTGACAAAGACGGAGGCAAAGACGGAGACGAAGAGGAAGACGACGACGGAGACAAAGACGTACACAAAGACGGAGACAAATCTGGCGACACAGACGGACACAAATACGGAGACAAAGACAGGTACAAAGACGGAGACAGAGACAGAGACAGAGACGGAGACGGAGACGGAGACAGAGACAGGGACAGAGACAGAGGCAGATACAGAGACAGGGACAGAGACAGAGACAGAGACAGGGACAGGGAGAGAGACAGAGACAGAGACGGAGACAGAGACAGAGACAGAGGCAGCGACAGAGACAGAAACAGAGACCGAGACAGAGGCACAGACAGAGACACAGACAGAGACAAAGACAGAGGCGCATGAGACAAAGACAGAGCCACAGACAGAGACAGAGGCAGAGACAGAGACAGAGACAGAGACAGAGACAGAGACAGAGACAGAGACAGCGACAGAAACAGAGACAGAGACAGAGACGGAGACAGAGACAGAGACAGAGACAGAGACAGAGGCAGAGACAGAAACAGAGACAGAGACAGAGACAGAGACAGCGACAAAGACAGAGACTGAGACAGAGACAGAGACAGAGGGGCAGGAGACGTGGACGGAGACAAAGACGGAGACAAAGACGGTGACAAAGACGGAGACAAAGACGGAGACGAAGACGGAGACAGAGGCAGAGGCGGAGACAGAGAAGGGAACAGAGACAGAGACAGAGAAAGTGACAGAGACAGAGACAGAGACAGGAAAAGAGACAGAGACAGAGACAGAGGCAGCGACAGAGACAGAAACAGAGACAGAGGCAGAGGCACAGACAGAGACTGGGACAGAGACAGAGACAGAGACAGAGGCAGAGACAGAAACAGAGACAGAAACAGAGACAGAGACAGAGACAGAGACAGAGACAGAGACAGAGATGGAGCCAGAGACAGAGATGGAGCCAGAGACAGAGACAGAGACAGAGACAGCGGCGGAGACGGAGACAGAGACAGGGACAGAGACAGAGGTAGATACAGAGACAGTGACAGAGACAGAGACAGAGACAGAGACAGGGACAGGGACAGAGACAGAGACAGAGACAGAGACAGAGACAGAGACAGAGACAGAGGGGCAGGAGACGTGGGCGGAGACAAAGACGGAGACAACGACGGTGACAAGGACGGTGACAAAGACGGAGACGAAGAGGAAGACGACGACGGAGACAAAGACGGTGAAAAAGACGGAGACAAAGACGGAGACAAAGATGGAGACAAAGACGGAGACAGAGGCAGAGGCGGGGACAGAGAAGGGAACAGAGGCAGAGACACAGAAAGGGACAGAGACAGAGACAGAGACAGAGACAGGAAAAGAGACAGAGACAGAGACAGAGGCAGCGACAGAGACAGAAACAGAGACAGAGACAGAGGCACAGACACAGACACAGACACAGACAGAGACAAAGACAGAGGCGTATGAGACAAAGACAGAGCCACAGACAAAGACAGAGGCGGAGACAGAGACCGAGACAGAGACGGAGACAGAGACAGAGGGGCAGGAGACGTGGACGGAGACAAAGACGGAGACAAAGACGGTGACAAAGACGGAGACAAAGACGGAGACAAAGAGGAAGACGACGACGGGGACAAAGACGGAGACAAAGGCGGAGACAAAGATGGAGACACAGACGGAGACAAATACGGAGACAAAGACGGAGGCAAAGACGGAGACAAAGACGGAGACAAACTATGGAGACACAGACGGAGACAAATACGGAGACAAAGACGGTGACAAAGACGGAGGTAGAGACGGAGACGAAGAGGAAGACGACGACGGAGACAAAGACGTAGACAAAGACGGAGACAAATATGGAGACACAGACGGACACAAATACGGAGGCAAAGACAGGTACAAAGACGGAGACAGAGACAGAGACAGAGACGGAGACGGAGACAGAGACAGGGACAGAGACAGAGGCAGAGGCAGAGACAGAGACAGGGACAGAGACAGAGACAGAGACAGGGACAGAGACAGAGACAGAGATAGAGACAGAGACAGAGACAGAGACAGAGGCAGAGACAGAGACTGAGACAGAGACAGAGACAGAGACAGAGGGGCAGGAGACGTGGACAGAGACATAGACGGAGGCAAAGACGGTGACAAAGACGGAGACATAGAGGGAGACGAAGAGGAAGACGACGACGGAGACAAAGACGGAGACAAAGGCGGAGACAAAGACGGATACAAAGACAGAGACAGAGACAGAGACAGAGGCAGAGACAGAGACGGAGACAGAGACAGAGACAGAGACAGAGACAGAGACAGAGACAGAGACAGAGACAGAGACAGAGACAGTGACAGAGACAGAGACAGAGACAGAGACAGAGACAGAGGCAGAGACAGAGACGGAGGCAGAGACAGAGGGGCAGGAGACGTGGACGGAGACAAAGACGGAGACAAAGACGGAGACAAAGGCGGAGACAAAGATGGAGACAAAGACGGAGACAGAGGCAGAGGCGGGGACAGAGAAGGGAACAGAGGCAGAGACACAGAAAGGGACAGAGACAGAGACAGAGACAGAGACAGGAAAAGAGTCAGAGACAGAGACAGGAAAAGAGACAGAGACAGAGACAGGAAAAGAGACAGAGACAGAGACAGAGGCAGCGACAGAGACAGAAACAGAGACAGAGACAGAGGCACAGACACAGCCACAGACAGAGACAAAGACAGAGGCGTATGAGACAAAGACAGAGGCGTATGAGACAAAGACGGAGCCACAGACAAAGACAGAGGCGGAGACAGAGACCGAGACAGAGACAGAGACAGAGACAGAGACAGAGGGGCAGGAGACGTGGACGGAGACAAAGACGGAGACAAAGACGGTGACAAAGACGGAGACAAAGACGGAGACAAAGAGGAAGACGACGACGGGGACAAAGACGGAGACAAAGGCGGAGACAAAGATGGAGACACAGACGGAGACAAATACGGAGACAAAGACGGAGGCAAAGACGGAGACAAAGACGGAGACAAAATATGGAGACACAGACGGAGACAAATACGGACACAAAGACGGTGACAAAGACGGAGGTAAAGACGGAGACGAAGAGGAAGACGACGACGGAGACAAAGACGTAGACAAAGACGGAGACAAATATGGAGACACAGACGGACACAAATACGGAGGCAAAGACAGGTACAAAGACGGAGACAGAGACAGAGGCAGAGACGGAGACGAAGACAGAGACAGGGACAGAGACAGAGGCAGAGACAGAGACAGGGACAGAGACAGAGACAGAGACAGGGACAGAGACAGAGACAGAGACAGAGACAGAGACAGAGACAGAGACAGAGACAGAGACAGAGACAGAGACAGAGACAGAGACAGAGACGGTGGCGGAGGCAGAGACAGAAACCGAGACAGAGACAGAGACAGAGACAGAGACAGAGACAGAGACAGAGACAGAGACTGAGACAGAGACAGAGACAGAGGGGCAGGAGACGTGGACGGAGACAAAGACGGAGACAAAGACGGTGACAAAGACGGAGACAAATATGGAGACACAGACGGAGACAAAGACGGTGACAAGGACGGAGGCAAAGACGGAGACGAAGAGGAAGACGACGACGGAGACAAAGACGTAGAAAAAGACGGAGACTAATGTGGAGACACAGACGGACACAAATACGGAGACAAAGATAGGTACAAAGACGGAGACAGGGACAGAGACAGAGACGGAGACGGAGACAGAGACAGAGACAGTGACAGAGATAGAGGTAGAGACAGAGACAGGGACAGAGACAGAGACAGAGACAGGGACAGAGCGGCAAGAGACGTGGACGGAGACAAAGATGGAGACAAAGACGGAGGCAAAGACGGACACAAATACGGAGACAAAGACAGGTACAAAGACGGAGACAAAGACGGAGACAAAGACGGTGACAAAGACGGAGACAAAGACGGAGACAACGACGGTGATAAAGACGGAGACAAAGACGGAGACGAAGAGGAAGACGACGACGGAGACAAAGACGGTGACAAAGACGGAGACAAAGACGGAGACAAAGATGGAGACAAAGACGGAGACAGAGGCAGAGGCGGAGACAGAGAAGGGAACAGAGGCAGAGACAGAGAAAAGGACAGAGACAGAGACATAGACAGAGACAGGAAAAGAGACAGAGACAGAGACAGAGACAGAGACAGAGACAGAGGCAGAGACAGAGACAGAGACAGAGACGGAGACAGAGACAGAGACAGAGACAGAGACAGAGACAGAGACTGAGACAGAGACAGAGACAGAGGGGCAGGAGACGTGGACGGAGACAAAGACGGAGACAAAGACGGTGACAAAGACGGAGACAAATATGGAGACACAGACGGAGACAAAGACGGTGACAAGGACGGAGACAAAGACGGAGACGAAGAGGAAGAAGAGGACGGAGACAAAGACGGAGGCAAAGACGGAGACAAAGACGGAGACAAATATGGAGACACAGACGGAGACAAATGCGGAGACAAAGACGGTGACAAAGACGGAGGCAAAGACGGAGACGAAGAGGAAGACGACGACGGAGACAAAGACGGAGACAAAGGCGGAGACGAAGATGGAGACACAGACGGAGACAAATACGGAGACAAAGACGGAGACAAAGACGGAGACAACGATGGTGACAAAGACGGAGACAAACACGGAGAATAAGAGGAAGACGACGACGGAGACAAAGACGGTGACAAAGACGGAGACAAAGACGCAGACAAAGATGGAGACAAAGACGGAGACAGAGGCAGAGGCGGAGACAGAGAAGGGAACAGAGACAGAGACAGAGAAAGTGACAGAGACACAGACAGCGGCAGAGACGGAGACAGAGGCAGAGACACAGACAGAGACAGAGACAGAGACAGAGACAGAGACAGAGACTGAGACTGAGACAGAGACAGAGATGGACACAGACACAGTGACCGTGACAGCGGCGGGGACGGGGACAGAGACAGGGACAGAGAGAGAGGCAGAGACAGAGACAGTGACAGAGACAGATACAGAGACAGGGACAGGGACAGAGACCGAGACAGAGACAGAAACAGAGACAGTGACAGAGACATAGACGGAGACAAAGACGGAGACAAAGACGTAGACAAAGACGTAGACAAAGACGGAGACGAAGACGGAGACAAAGACGGTGACATAGACGGAGACAAAGACGGAGACGAAGAGGAAGACGAGGACGGAGACAAAGACGGAGACAGAGGCAGAGGCGGAGACAGAGAAGGGAACAGAGACAGAGACAGAGAAAAGGACAGAGACAGAGACAGGAAAAGAGACAGAGATAGAGACAGAGACAGGGGCAGCGACAGAGACAGAAGCAGAGACAGAGACAGAGCCACAGACAGAGACACAGACAGAGACAAAGACAGAGGCGCATGAGACAAAGACAGAGCCACAGACAGAGACAGAGGCAGAGACAGAGACAGAGACAGAGACAGAGACAGCGGCAGAGACAGAGGCAGAGACAGAGACAGAGACAGAGACAGAGACAGAGGCAGAGACAGAAACAGAGACCGAGACGGAGACAGAGACAGAGACTGAGACAGAGACAGAGACAGAGAGAGAGACAGAGACAGAGGGGCAGGAGACGTGGACGGAGACAAAGAGGGAGACAAAGACGGTGACAAAGACGGAGACAAAGACGGAGACGAAGAGGAAGACGACGACGGAGACAAAGACGGAGACAAAGGCGGAGACAAAGATGGAGACACAGACAGAGACAAATACGGAGACAAAGATGGAGGCAAAGACGGAGGCAAAGACGGAGACAAAGACGGAGACAAAGATGGAGACACAGACGGAGGCAAATACGCAGACAAAGACGGTGACAAAGACGGAGGCAAAGACGGAGACGAAGAGGAAGACGACGACGGAGACAAAGACGTACACAAAGACGGAGACAAATCTGGAGACACAGACGGACACAAATACGGAGACAAAGACAGGTACAAAGACGGAGACAGAGACAGAGACAGAGACGGAGACGGAGACGGAGACAGAGACAGGGACAGAGACAGAGGCAGATACAGAGACAGGGACAGAGACAGAGACAGAGACAGGGACAGGGAGAGAGACAGAGACAGAGACGGAGACAGAGACAGAGACAGAGGCAGCGACAGAGACAGAAACAGAGACCGAGACAGAGGCACAGACAGAGACACAGACAGAGACAAAGACAGAGGCGCATGAGACAAAGACAGAGCCACAGACAGAGACAGAGGCAGAGACAGAGACAGAGACAGAGACAGAGACAGAGACAGAGACAGCGGCAGAAACAGAGACAGAGACAGAGACGGAGACAGAGACAGAGACAGAGACAGAGACAGAGGCAGAGACAGAAACAGAGACAGAGACAGAGACAGAGACAGCGACAAAGACAGAGACTGAGACAGAGACAGAGACAGAGGGGCAGGAGACGTGGACGGAGACAAAGACGGAGACAAAGACGGTGACAAAGACGGAGACAAAGACGGAGACGAAGACGGAGACAGAGGCAGAGGCGGAGACAGAGAAGGGAACAGAGACAGAGACAGAGAAAGTGACAGAGACAGAGACAGAGACAGGAAAAGAGACAGAGACAGAGACAGAGGCAGCGACAGAGACAGAAACAGAGACAGAGACAGAGGCACAGACAGAGACTGGGACAGAGACAGAGACAGAGACAGAGGCAGAGACAGAAACAGAGACAGAAACAGAGACAGAGACAGAGACAGAGACAGAGACAGAGACAGAGACAGAGATGGAGCCAGAGACAGAGATGGAGCCAGAGACAGAGACAGAGACAGAGACAGCGGCGGAGACGGAGACAGAGACAGGGACAGAGACAGAGGTAGATACAGAGACAGTGACAGAGACAGAGACAGAGACAGAGACAGGGACAGAAACAGAGACAGAAACAGAGACAGAGACAGAGACAGAGACAGAGACAGAGACAGAGATGGAGCCAGAGACAGAGATGGAGCCAGAGACAGCGGCGGAGACAGAGACAGCGGCGGAGACGGAGACAGAGACAGGGACAGAGACAGAGGTAGATACAGAGACAGTGACAGAGACAGAGACAGAGACAGAGACAGGGACAGGGACAGAGACAGAGACAGAGACAGAGACAGAAACAGTGACAGAGACAGAGACAGGGAAATAGACGGAGACAAAGACGGAGACAAAGACGCAGACAAAGACGGAGACAAAGACGGAGACAACAATGGTGACAAAGACGGAGACAAAGACGGAGACGAAGAGGAAGACGACGACGGAGACAAAGACGGTGACAAAGACGGAGACAAAGACGCAGACAAAGATGGAGACAAAGACGGAGACAGAGGCAGAGGCGAAGACAGAGAAGGGAACAGAGACAGAGACAGAGAAAAGGACAGAGACAGAGACAGAGCCACGGACAGAGACACGAAAAGAGACAGAGATAGAGACAGAGACAGAGGCAGCGACAGAGACAGAAACAGGGACAGAGACAGAGGCACAGACAGAGACACAGACAGAGACAAAGACAGAGGCGCATGAGACAAAGACAGAGCCACAGACAGAGACAGAGGCAGAGACAGAGACAGAGACAGAGACAGAGACAGAGACAGAGACAGAGGGGCAGGAGACGTGGGCGGAGACAAAGACGGAGACAACGACGGTGACAAAGACGGTGACAAAGACGGAGACGAAGAGGAAGACGACGACGGAGACAAAGACGGTGAAAAAGACGGAGACAAAGACGGAGACAAAGATGGAGACAAAGACGGAGACAGAGGCAGAGGCGGGGACAGAGAAGGGAACAGAGGCAGAGACACAGAAAGGGACAGAGACAGAGACAGAGACAGAGACAGGAAAAGAGACAGAGACAGAGACAGAGGCAGCGACAGAGACAGAAACAGAGACAGAGACAGAGGCACAGACACAGACACAGACACAGACACAGACAGAGACAAAGACAGAGGCGTATGAGACAAAGACAGAGCCACAGACAAAGACAGAGGCGGAGACAGAGACCGAGACAGAGACGGAGACAGAGACAGAGGGGCAGGAGACGTGGACGGAGACAAAGACGGAGACAAAGACGGTGACAAAGACGGAGACAAAGACGGAGACAAAGAGGAAGACGACGACGGGGACAAAGACGGAGACAAAGGCGGAGACAAAGATGGAGACACAGACGGAGACAAATACGGAGACAAAGACGGAGGCAAAGACGGAGACAAAGACGGAGACAAAATATGGAGACACAGACGGAGACAAATACGGAGACAAAGACGGTGACAAAGACGGAGGTAGAGACGGAGACGAAGAGGAAGACGACGACGGAGACAAAGACGTAGACAAAGACGGAGACAAATATGGAGACACAGACGGACACAAATACGGAGGCAAAGACAGGTACAAAGACGGAGACAGAGACAGAGACAGAGACGGAGACGGAGACAGAGACAGGGACAGAGACAGAGGCAGAGGCAGAGACAGAGACAGGGACAGAGACAGAGACAGAGACAGGGACAGAGACAGAGACAGAGACAGAGACAGAGACAGAGACAGAGACAGAGACAGAGACAGAGACTGAGACAGAGACAGAGACAGAGACAGAGGGGCAGGAGACGTGGACAGAGACATAGACGGAGACAAAGACGGTGACAAAGACGGAGACATAGAGGGAGACGAAGAGGAAGACGACGACGGAGACAAAGACGGAGACAAAGGCGGAGACAAAGACGGATACAAAGACAGAGACAGAGACAGAGACAGAGGCAGAGACAGAGACGGAGACAGAGACAGAGACAGAGACAGAGACAGAGACAGAGACAGAGACAGAGACAGAGACAGAGACAGAGACAGAGACAGAGACAGAGACAGAGACAGAGGCAGAGACAGAGACGGAGGCAGAGACAGAGGGGCAGGAGACGTGGACGGAGACAAAGACGGAGACAAAGACGGAGACAAAGACGGAGACAAAGGCGGAGACAAAGATGGAGACAAAGACGGAGACAGAGGCAGAGGCGGGGACAGAGAAGGGAACAGAGGCAGAGACACAGAAAGGGACAGAGACAGAGACAGAGACAGAGACAGGAAAAGAGTCAGAGACAGAGACAGGAAAAGAGACAGAGACAGAGACAGGAAAAGAGACAGAGACAGAGACAGAGGCAGCGACAGAGACAGAAACAGAGACAGAGACAGAGGCACAGACACAGCCACAGACAGAGACAAAGACAGAGGCGTATGAGACAAAGACAGAGCCACAGACAAAGACAGAGGCGGAGACAGAGACCGAGACAGAGACAGAGACAGAGACAGAGACAGAGGGGCAGGAGACGTGGACGGAGACAAAGACGGAGACAAAGACGGTGACAAAGACGGAGACAAAGACGGAGACAAAGAGGAAGACGACGACGGGGACAAAGACGGAGACAAAGGCGGAGACAAAGATGGAGACACAGACGGAGACAAATACGGAGACAAAGACGGAGGCAAAGACGGAGACAAAGACGGAGACAAAATATGGAGACACAGACGGAGACAAATACGGAGACAAAGACGGTGACAAAGACGGAGGTAAAGACGGAGACGAAGAGGAAGACGACGACGGAGACAAAGACGTAGACAAAGACGGAGACAAATATGGAGACACAGACGGACACAAATACGGAGGCAAAGACAGGTACAAAGACGGAGACAGAGACAGAGACAGAGACGGAGACGAAGACAGAGACAGGGACAGAGACAGAGGCAGAGACAGAGACAGGGACAGAGACAGAGACAGAGACAGGGACAGAGACAGAGACAGAGACAGAGACAGAGACAGAGACAGAGACAGAGACAGAGACAGAGACAGAGACAGAGACAGAGACAGAGACAGAGACAGAGACGGTGGCGGAGGCAGAGACAGAAACCGAGACAGAGACAGAGACAGAGACAGAGACAGAGACAGAGACAGAGACAGAGACTGAGACAGAGACAGAGACAGAGGGGCAGGAGACGTGGACGGAGACAAAGACGGAGACAAAGACGGTGACAAAGACGGAGACAAATATGGAGACACAGACGGAGACAAAGACGGTGACAAGGACGGAGGCAAAGACGGAGACGAAGAGGAAGACGACGACGGAGACAAAGACGTAGACAAAGACGGAGACTAATGTGGAGACACAGACGGACACAAATACGGAGGCAAAGACAGGTACAAAGACGGAGACAGAGACAGAGACAGAGACGGGGACAGAGATGGAGACAGAGACAGAGACAGAGACAGAGACGGAAACGGAGACAGAGACGCAGACAGAGACATAGACAGAGACAGAGACAGAGACAGCGACAGAGACACAGACAGCGGCAGATACGAAGACAGAGGCAGAGACACAGACAGAGACAGAGACAGAGACAGAAACAGAGACAGAGACAGAGACAGAGACATAGACGGAGACAAAGACGGAGACAAAGGCGGAGACGAAGATGGAGACACAGCCGGAGACAAATACGGAGACAAAGACGGAGGCAAAGACGGAGACAAAGACGGAGACAAAGATGGAGACACAGACGGAGGCAACTACGGAGACAAAGACGGTGACAAAGACGGAGGCAAAGACGGAGACAAAGAAGTAGACAAAGACGTAGACAAAGACGGAGACAACGACGGTGACAAAGACGGAGACAAAGACGGAGACGAAGAGGAAGACGACGACGGAGACAAAGACGGCGAAAAAGACGGAGACAAAGACGGAGACAAAGACGGAGACAAATACGGAGACAAAGACGGAGGCAAAGACGGAGACAAAGACGGAGACAAAGATGGAGACACAGACGGAGGCAACTACGGAGACAAAGACGGTGACAAAGACGGAGGCAAAGACGGAGACGAAGAGGAAGACGACGACGGAGACAAAGACGTAGACAAAGACGGAGACTAATATGGAGACACAGACGGACACAAATACGGAGACAAAGATAGGTACAAAGACGGAGACAGAGACAGAGACAGAGACGGAGACGAAGACAGAGACAGGGACAGAGATAGAGGTAGAGACAGAGACAGGGACAGAGACAGAGACAGAGACAGGGACAGGGACAGAGACAGAGACAGAGACAGAGACAGAGACGGAGACAGAGACAGAGACAGAGACAGAGACAAAGACGGAGACAAAGACGGAGACAAAGACGGAGACACAGACGGAGACAAAGACGGAGACAGAGGCAGAGGCGGAGACAGAGAAGGGAACAGAGGCAGAGACAGAGAAAAGGACAGAGACAGAGACATAGACAGAGACAGGAAAAGAGATAGAGACAGAGACAGAGATAGAGGCAGCGACAGAGACAGAAACGGAGACAGAGACAGAGGCACAGACAGAGACACAGACAGAGACAAAGACAGAGGCGCATGAGACAAAGACAGAGCCACAGACAGAGACAGAGACAGAGGCAGAGACAGAGACAGAGACAGAGACAGAGACAGAGACAGAGACAGAGACAGAGACAGAGACAGAGACAGAAACAGAGACAGAGACAGAAACTGAGACAGACACAGAGATGGTGCCAGAGACAGAGACAGAGACAGAGACGGAGACGGAGACGGACACAGAGACAGGGACACAGACAGAGATGGAGACAGAGACAGAGACAGAGACAGAGACAGAGACAGAGACAGAGACAGAGACGGAGACGGAGACAGAGACGGGGACAGATACAGAGGGGCAGGAGACGTGGACGGAGACAAAGACGGAGACAAAGACGTAGACAAAGACGGAGACAAAGATGGAGACAAGGACAGAGACAGAGGCAGAGACAGAGACAGAGACATAGACAGAGACAGACACAGAGGCACAGACAGAGACAAAGACAGAGGCGCATGAGACAAAGACAGAGCCACAGACAGAGACAGAGGCAGAGACTGAGACAGAGACAGAGACAGAGCGGCAAGAGACGTGGACGGAGACAAAGATGGAGACAAAGACGGAGGCAAAGACGGACACAAATACGGAGACAAAGACAGGTACAAAGACGGAGACAAAGACGGAGACAAAGACGGAGACAAAGACGGAGACAACGACGGTGATAAAGACGGAGATAAAGACGGAGACGAAGAGGAAGACGACGACGGAGACAAAGACGGTGACAAAGACGAAGACAAAGATGGAGACAAAGACGGAGACAGAGGCAGAGGCGGAGACAGAGAAGGGAACAGAGGCAGAGACAGAGAAAAGGACAGAGACAGAGACATAGACAGAGACAGGAAAAGAGACAGAGACGGAGACAGAGATAGAGGCAGCGACAGAGACAGAAACAGAGACAGAGACAGAGGCACAGACAGAGACACAGACAGAGACAAAGACAGAGGCGCATGAGACAAAGACAGAGCCACAGACAGAGACAGAGGCAGAGACAGAGACAGAGACTGAGACAGAGACAGAGACAGAGGGGCAGGAGACGTGGACGGAGACAAAAACGGAGACAAAGACGGTGACAAAGACGGAGACAAAGAGGATGACGACGACGGGGACAAAGACGGAGACAAAGGCGGAGACAAAGATGGAGACACAGACGGAGACAACGACGGTGACAAAGACGGAGACAAAGACGGAGACAAAGACGGAGACAAATATTGAGACACAGACGGAAACAAATACGGAGACAAAGACGGTGACAAAGTCGGAGGCAAAGACGGAGACGAAGAGGAAGACGACGACGGAGACAAAGACGGAGACAAAGGCGGAGACGAAGATGGAGACACAGCCGGAGACAAATACGGAGACAAAGACGGAGGCAAAGACGGAGACAAAGACGGAGACAAAGATGGAGACACAGACGGAGGCAACTACGGAGACAAAGACGGTGACAAAGACGGAGGCAAAGACGGAGACGAAGAGGAAGACGACGACGGAGACAAAGACGTAGACAAAGACGGAGACTAATATGGAGACACAGACGGACACAAATACGGAGACAAAGATAGGTACAAAGACGGAGACAGAGACAGAGACAGAGACGGAGACGGAGACAGAGACAGTGACAGAGATAGAGGTAGAGACAGAGACAGGGACAGAGACAGAGACAGAGACAGGGACAGGGACAGAGACAGAGACAGAGACAGAGACAGAGACAGAGACGGAGACGGAGACGGAGACAGAGACAGAGACAGAGACAAAGACGGAGACAAAGACGGAGACAAAGAAGTAGACAAAGACGTAGACAAAGACGGAGATAACGACGGTGACAAAGACGGAGACAAAGACGGAGACGAAGAGGAAGACGACGATGGAGACAAAGACGGCGAAAAAGACGGAGACAAAGACGGAGACAAAGACGGAGACAAATACGGAGACAAAGACGGAGGCAAAGACGGAGACAAAGACGGAGACAAAGATGGAGACACAGACGGAGACAGGGACAGAGATAGAGGTAGAGACAGAGACAGGGACAGAGACAGAGACAGAGACAGGGACAGGGACAGAGACAGAGACAGAGACAGAGACAGAGACAGAGACGGAGACAGAGACAGAGACAGAGACAAAGACGGAGACAAAGACGGAGACAAAGACGGAGACAAAGACGGAGACAAAGACGGAGACAGAGGCAGAGGCGGAGACAGAGAAGGGAACAGAGGCAGAGACAGAGAAAAGGACAGAGACAGAGACATAGACAGAGACAGGAAAAGAGATAGAGACAGAGACAGAGATAGAGGCAGCGACAGAGACAGAAACGGAGACAGAGACAGAGGCACAGACAGAGACACAGACAGAGACAAAGACAGAGGCGCATGAGACAAAGACAGAGCCACAGACAGAGACAGAGACAGAGGCAGAGGCAGAGACAGAGACAGAGACAGAGACAGAGACAGAGACAGAGACAGAGACAGAGACAGAGACAGAAACAGAGACAGAGACAGAGACAGAGACAGAGATAGAGACAGAGACTGAGACAGAGACAGAGACAGAGACAGGGACAGAGACAGCGACAGAGACAGAGACAGAGACAGAGACAGAGACAGAGACAGAAACTGAGACAGACACAGAGATGGTGCCAGAGACAGAGACAGAGACAGAGACGGAGACGGAGACGGACACAGAGACAGGGACAGAGACAGAGATGGAGACAGAGACAGAGACAGAGACAGAGACAGAGACAGAGACAGAGACGGAGACGGAGACAGAGACGGGGACAGATACAGAGGGGCAGGAGACGTGGACGGAGACAAAGACGGAGACAAAGACGTAGACAAAGACGGAGACAAAGACGGAGACAAAGACGGAGACAAAGACGGAGACAAAGACGGTGACATAGACGGAGACAAAGACGGAGACGAAGAGGAAGACGAGGGCGGAGACAAAGAAGGAGACAAAGACGGAGACAAAGATGGAGACACAGACGGAGGCAACTACGGAGACAAAGACGGTGACAAAGACGGAGGCAAAGACGGAGACGAAGAGGAAGACGACGACGGAGACAAAGACGTAGACAAAGACGGAGACTAATATGGAGACACAGACGGACACAAATACGGAGACAAAGATAGGTACAAAGACGGAGACAGAGACAGAGACAGAGACGGAGACGGAGACAGAGACAGTGACAGAGATAGAGGTAGAGACAGAGACAGGGACAGAGACAGAGACAGAGACAGGGACAGGGACAGAGACAGAGACAGAGACAGAGACAGAGACAGAGACGGAGACGGAGACGGAGACAGAGACAGAGACAGAGACAAAGACGGAGACAAAGACGGAGACAAAGAAGTAGACAAAGACGTAGACAAAGACGGAGATAACGACGGTGACAAAGACGGAGACAAAGACGGAGACGAAGAGGAAGACGACGACGGAGACAAAGACGGCGAAAAAGACGGAGACAAAGACGGAGACAAAGACGGAGACAAATACGGAGACAAAGACGGAGGCAAAGACGGAGACAAAGACGGAGACAAAGATGGAGACACAGACGGAGACAGGGACAGAGATAGAGGTAGAGACAGAGACAGGGACAGAGACAGAGACAGAGACAGGGACAGGGACAGAGACAGAGACAGAGACAGAGACAGAGACAGAGACGGAGACAGAGACAGAGACAGAGACAAAGACGGAGACAAAGACGGAGACAAAGACGGAGACAAAGACGGAGACAAAGACGGAGACAGAGGCAGAGGCGGAGGCAGAGAAGGGAACAGAGGCAGAGACAGAGAAAAGGACAGAGACAGAGACATAGACAGAGACAGGAAAAGAGATAGAGACAGAGACAGAGATAGAGGCAGCGACAGAGACAGAAACGGAGACAGAGACAGAGGCACAGACAGAGACACAGACAGAGACAAAGACAGAGGCGCATGAGACAAAGACAGAGCCACAGACAGAGACAGAGACAGAGGCAGAGACAGAGACAGAGACAGAGACAGAGACAGAGACAGAGACAGAGACAGAGACAGAGACAGAGACAGAAACAGAGACAGAGACAGAGACAGAGACAGAGATAGAGACAGAGACTGAGACAGAGACAGAGACAGAGACAGGGACAGAGACAGCGACAGAGACAGAGACAGAGACAGAGACAGAGACAGAGACAGAAACTGAGACAGACACAGAGATGGTGCCAGAGACAGAGACAGAGACAGAGACGGAGACGGAGACGGACACAGAGACAGGGACAGAGACAGAGATGGAGACAGGGACAGGGACAGAGACAGAGACAGAGACAGAGACAGAGACGGAGACGGAGACAGAGACAGAGACAGAGACAAAGACGGAGACAAAGACGGAGACAAAGACGGAGACAAAGACGGAGACAAAGACGGAGACAGAGGCAGAGGCGGAGACAGAGAAGGGAACAGAGGCAGAGACAGAGAAAAGGACACAGACAGAGACATAGACAGAGACAGGAAAAGAGATAGAGACAGAGACAGAGATAGAGGCAGCGACAGAGACAGAAACGGAGACAGAGACAGAGGCACAGACAGAGACACAGACAGAGACAAAGACAGAGGCGCATGAGACAAAGACAGAGCCACAGACAGAGACAGAGACAGAGGCAGAGGCAGAGACAGAGACAGAGACAGAGACAGAGACAGAGACAGAGACAGAGACAGAGACAGAGACAGAAACAGAGACAGAGACAGAGACAGAGACAGAGATAGAGACAGAGACTGAGACAGAGACAGAGACAGAGACAGGGACAGAGACAGCGACAGAGACAGAGACAGAGACAGAGACAGAGACAGAGACAGAAACTGAGACAGACACAGAGATGGTGCCAGAGACAGAGACAGAGACAGAGACGGAGACGGAGACGGACACAGAGACAGGGACAGAGACAGAGATGGAGACAGAGACAGAGACAGAGACAGAGACAGAGACAGAGACAGAGACGGAGACGGAGACAGAGACGGGGACAGATACAGAGGGGCAGGAGACGTGGACGGAGACAAAGACGGAGACAAAGACGTAGACAAAGACGGAGACAAAGACGGAGACAAAGACGGAGACAAAGACGGAGACAAAGACGGTGACATAGACGGAGACAAAGACGGAGACGAAGAGGAAGACGAGGGCGGAGACAAAGAAGGAGACAAAGACGGAGACAAAGATGGAGACACAGACGGAGGCAACTACGGAGACAAAGACGGTGACAAAGACGGAGGCAAAGACGGAGACGAAGAGGAAGACGACGACGGAGACAAAGACGTAGACAAAGACGGAGACTAATATGGAGACACAGACGGACACAAATACGGAGACAAAGATAGGTACAAAGACGGAGACAGAGACAGAGACAGAGACGGAGACGGAGACAGAGACAGTGACAGAGATAGAGGTAGAGACAGAGACAGGGACAGAGACAGAGACAGAGACAGGGACAGGGACAGAGACAGAGACAGAGACAGAGACAGAGACAGAGACGGAGACGGAGACGGAGACAGAGACAGAGACAGAGACAAAGACGGAGACAAAGACGGAGACAAAGAAGTAGACAAAGACGTAGACAAAGACGGAGATAACGACGGTGACAAAGACGGAGACAAAGACGGAGACGAAGAGGAAGACGACGACGGAGACAAAGACGGCGAAAAAGACGGAGACAAAGACGGAGACAAAGACGGAGACAAATACGGAGACAAAGACGGAGGCAAAGACGGAGACAAAGACGGAGACAAAGATGGAGACACAGACGGAGACAGGGACAGAGATAGAGGTAGAGACAGAGACAGGGACAGAGACAGAGACAGAGACAGGGACAGGGACAGAGACAGAGACAGAGACAGAGACAGAGACAGAGACGGAGACAGAGACAGAGACAGAGACAAAGACGGAGACAAAGACGGAGACAAAGACGGAGACAAAGACGGAGACAAAGACGGAGACAGAGGCAGAGGCGGAGGCAGAGAAGGGAACAGAGGCAGAGACAGAGAAAAGGACAGAGACAGAGACATAGACAGAGACAGGAAAAGAGATAGAGACAGAGACAGAGATAGAGGCAGCGACAGAGACAGAAACGGAGACAGAGACAGAGGCACAGACAGAGACACAGACAGAGACAAAGACAGAGGCGCATGAGACAAAGACAGAGCCACAGACAGAGACAGAGACAGAGGCAGAGACAGAGACAGAGACAGAGACAGAGACAGAGACAGAGACAGAGACAGAGACAGAGACAGAGACAGAAACAGAGACAGAGACAGAGACAGAGACAGAGATAGAGACAGAGACTGAGACAGAGACAGAGACAGAGACAGGGACAGAGACAGCGACAGAGACAGAGACAGAGACAGAGACAGAGACAGAGACAGAAACTGAGACAGACACAGAGATGGTGCCAGAGACAGAGACAGAGACAGAGACGGAGACGGAGACGGACACAGAGACAGGGACAGAGACAGAGATGGAGACAGAGACAGAGACAGAGACAGAGACAGAGACAGAGACAGAGACGGAGACGGAGACAGAGACGGGGACAGATACAGAGGGGCAGGAGACGTGGACGGAGACAAAGACGGAGACAAAGACGTAGACAAAGACGGAGACAAAGACGGAGACAAAGACGGAGACAAAGACGGAGACAAAGACGGTGACATAGACGGAGACAAAGACGGAGACGAAGAGGAAGACGAGGGCGGAGACAAAGAAGGAGACAAAGACGGAGACAAAGATGGAGACAAGGACAGAGACAGAGGCAGAGACAGAGACAGAGACATAGACAGAGACAGAGACAGAGGCACAGACAGAGACAAAGACAGAGGCGCATGAGACAAAGACAGAGCCACAGACAGAGACAGAGGCAGAGACTGAGACAGAGACAGAGACAGAGCGGCAAGAGACGTGGACGGAGACAAAGATGGAGACAAAGACGGAGGCAAAGACGGACACAAATACGGAGACAAAGACAGGTACAAAGACGGAGACAAAGACGGAGACAAAGACGGAGACAAAGACGGAGACAAAGACGGAGACAAAGACGGAGACAACGACGGTGATAAAGACGGAGACAAAGACGGAGACGAAGAGGAAGACGACAACGGAGACAAAGACGGTGACAAAGACGGAGACAAAGACGGAGACAAAGATGGAGACAAAGACGGAGACAGAGGCAGAGGCGGAGACAGAGAAGGGAACAGAGGCAGAGACAGAGAAAAGGACAGAGACAGAGACATAGACAGAGACAGGAAAAGAGACAGAGACGGAGACAGAGATAGAGGCAGCGACAGAGACAGAAACAGAGACAGAGACAGAGGCACAGACAGAGACACAGACAGAGACAAAGACAGAGGCGCATGAGACAAAGACAGAGCCACAGACAGAGACGGAGGCAGAGACAGAGACAGAGACTGAGACAGAGACAGAGACAGAGGGGCAGGAGACGTGGACGGAGACAAAGACGGAGACAAAGACGGAGACAAAGACGGTGACATAGACGGAGACAAAGACGGAGACGAAAAGGAAGACGAGGACGGAGACAAAGACGGAGACAGAGACGGAGACAAAGACAGAGACAAAGACGGAGACAGAGTCCGATACAGAGACAGAGACAGAGACACAGACACAGACAGAGACAGAGACAGAGGGGCAGGAGACGTGGACGGAGACAAAGACGGAGACAAAGACGTAGAAAAAGCCGGAGACAAAGACGGACACGAAGAGGAAGACGAGGACGGAGACAAAGACGGTGACAAAGACGGAGACAAAGACGGAGACAAAGATGGAGACAAAGACGGAGAGAGAGGCAGAGGCGGAGACAGAGACGGGAACAGAGACAGAGGCAGAGACAGAGACAGAGGCAGAGTCGGAGACGAAGACGGGGACAAAGATGGAGACACAGACAGAGACAAATACGGAGACAAAGACAGATACAAAGACGGAGACTAAGACATAGACAGAGAAGGAGACAAAGACGGAGACGAAGACGGAGGCCAAGACAGAGACTGAGATAAAGACAGAAACAGAGAAAGAGTTAGAGACAGAGTGGCAGTAGACAAAGACGGAGGGGCAGGAGACAAAGACGAAGACAAACACGGAAAAGAAGACGGAGGCAAAGATGGAGACAAAGATGGAGACAAATAAGGAGACAGAGACGGAGACAGAGACAGAGACAGAGACAGGGACAGAGACAGCGACAGAGACAGAGACAGAGACAAAAGACAGAGACAGAAACTGAGACAGACACAGAGATGGAGCCAGAGACAGAGGCAGAGTCAGAGACGAAGACGGAGACGGAGACAGAGACAGGGACAGAGACAGAGGCAGGGACAGAGACAGAGACAGAGACAGAGACAGAGACAGAGACGGAGACAGAGACAGACGCAGAGATAGAGGCAAAGACGGAGACAAAAACGGAGACAAAAACAGCGACAAGTAGGAAGACAAAGACGGGGACAAAGACGGAGACAACGACTGAGACAAAGACGGGGGCAGAGACGGAGACAAAGACGGAGACAAAGGTGGAGACACAGACAGAGGCAAAGACAGAGACTGACCCAGCGACAGAGACAGAGACAGGGGCGGAGAGAGGGACAGAGACAGAGACAGTGAAAGATACCGAGACAGAGACAGAGGCAGAGAGAGAGACAGAGACAGAGACAGAGACAGAGACAGAGACACAGGTGCATGATACAAAGGCCGAGACAGATGCGCAGGAGACATGGACGGAGACAAAGACGGAGACAAAGACGTAGACAAAGACGGAGACAAAGACGGAGACAAAGACGGTGACAAAGACGGAGACAAAGGCGGAGACAAAGAGGAAGACGACGACGGAGACAACGATGGATACAAGAACAGAGACAGAGACAGAGACAGAGACAGAGACAGGGACAGAGACAGAGACAGAGACAGAGACAGAGACAGAGACAGAGACAGAGACAGAGACAGAGACAGAGACAGAGACAGAGACAGAGACAGAGACAGATACAGAGACAGAGGCAGAGACAGAGGCAGAGACAGGGATCGAGACAGAGACACAGACAGAGACAGAGAGGGCGACAGAAACAGAGGGGCAGGAGACAAGGGCGGTGACCCTGGCGCAGGAGACAAAGACGGAGACAAAGGCGGAGACAAATACGTAGACAAAGACGGAGACAAGGACGGAGACAAAGACGGAGACGAAGAGGAAGACGAGGACGGAGACAAAGACGGTGACAGAGACGGAGACAAAGACGGAGACAAAGGTGGAGACACAGACGGAGACAAATACGGAGACCAAGGCAGAGACAAAGGCGGAGACAGAGACGGAGACAGAGTCCGATGCGGAGACAAAGACAGAGACACAGACACAGACAGAGACAGAGACAGAGACAGAGACAGAGGTGCATGATACAAAGGCCGAGACGGATGCGCAGGAGACATGGACGGAGACAAAGACGGAGACAAAGACGTAGACAAAGACGGAGACAAGGACGAAGACAAAGACGGAGACAGAGTCAGATACAGAGACAGAGACAGAGATGGAGACAGAGAAAGAGACAGAGACAGAGACAGAGGCAGAGACAGAGGCAGAGACGGGGACAGGGACAGGGACAGAGACCGATGCAGAGGCAGAGACAGAGACATAGACACAGGCAGAGGCAGAGACAGAGACAGAGGCGCATGAGACAAAGACCGAGACAGAGGGGCCGGAGACATGGACGGAGACAAAGACGGAGACGAAGACGTAGACAAAGACGGAGACAAAGACGGAGACAAAGACGGTGACAAAGACGGAGACAAAGACGGTGACAAAGACGGAGACAAAGACGGAGACGAAGACGTAGATAAAGACGGAGACAAGGGCGGAGACAAAGACGGAGATGAAGAGGAAGACGACGATGCAGACAAAGACGCTGACAAAGACGGAGACAAAGACGGAGACAAAGACAGAGACAGAGACAGAGACAGAGACAGAGACAGAGACGGAAACAGAGACAGAGACAGGGACAGAGATAGAGAGAAAAACGGAGACGAAGACGGAGACAAAGATGGAGACACAGACGGAGACAAATACGGAGACAACGACAGAGACAAGGACGGAGACTAAGACGAAGACGGAGAAGGAGACAACGACTGAGACAAAGACGGAGGCAGAGACGGAGACAAAGACGGAGGCAAAGACGGAGACAAAGACGGAGACAACGATGGATACACAGACGGACACAAATACGGAGACAAAGACAGGCACAAAGACGGAGACAAAGACGAAGACAAAGACGGAGACAGAGTGTAATAAAGAGACAGAGACAGAGACACAGACAGAGACAGAGACAGAGACACAGGTGCAAGAGACAAAGGCCTAGACGGATGCGCAGGAGACATGGACGGAGACAAAGACGGAGACAGAGATAAAGACAGAGACAGAGACAGAGATAGAGACAGAGTGGCAGTAGACAAAGACGGCGGGGCGGGAGACAAAGACGGAGAAATACACGGAAAAGAAGACGGAGGCAAAGACGGAGACACAGATGGTGATAAAGACGGAGACAGCGACGGAGACACAGACAGAGAAAAGACAGAGGCAAAGACAGAGACTGACCCAGCGACAGAGACAGAGACAGGGGCCGAGAGAGGGACAGAGACAGAGACAGTGAAAGATACCGAGACAGAGACAGAGGCAGAGAGAGAGACAGAGACGGAGACAGAGGCAGAGACAGAGATAGAGGCAAAGACGGAGACAAAAACGGAGACAAAAACAGAGGCAAGTAGGAAGACAAAGACGGGGACAAAGACTGAGACAACGACTGAGACAAAGACGGAGGCAGAGACGGAGACAAAGACGGAGACAAAGGTGGAGACACAGACGGAGACAAATACGGAGACCAAGGCAGAGACAAAGGCGGAGGCAGAGACGGAGACAGAGTCCGATACGGAGACAAAGACAGAGACACAGACACAGACAGAGACAGAGACAGAGACAGAGACAGAGGTGCACGAGACAAAGACCGAGACAGAGGGGCAGGAGACATGGACGGAGACAAAGACGGAGACAAAGACGTAGACAAAGACGGAGACAAAGACGGAGGCAAAGACGGAGACAAAGACGGAGACAAAGATGGATACACAGACGGATACAAATACGGAGACAAAGACAGGCACGAAGACGGAGACAAAGACGAAGACAAAGACGGAGACAGAGTGCAATAAAGAGACAGAGACAGAGACACAGACAGAGACAGAGACAGAGACACAGGTGCATGAGACAAAGGCCGAGACAGATGCGCAGGAGACATGGACGGAGACAAAGACGGAGACAAAGACGTAGACAAAGACGGAGACAAAGACGTAGACAAAGACGGAGACAAAGACGAAGACAAAGACGGAGACAAAGACGTAGACAAAGACGGAGACAAAGACGGAGGCAAAGACGGAGACAAAGACGGAGACAAAGATGGATACACAGACGGATACAAATACGGAGACAAAGACAGGCACGAAGACGGAGACAAAGACGAAGACAAAGACGGAGACAGAGTGCAATAAAGAGACAGAGACAGAGACACAGACAGAGACAGAGACAGAGACACAGGTGCATGAGACAAAGGCCGAGACAGATGCGCAGGAGACATGGACGGAGACAAAGACGGAGACAAAGACGTAGACAAAGACGGAGACAAAGACGAAGACAAAGACGGAGACAGAGCCAGAGACAGAGGCAGGGACAGAGACAGAGACAGAGCCAGAGACCGAGACAGGGACAGGGACAGGGACAGGGACAGGGACAGAGACAGAGAGAAAGAGAGAGACGGAGACAGAGGGGCAGGAGACAAAGACGGAAACAATGACAGAGACAAAGACGAAGACAAAGACGGAGACAGATACCGATGCAGAGGCACAGACAGAGACGGAGACAAAGACGGAGACAAAGACGGAGACTAAGACGGTGACAAAGTCGGAGACAAAGACGGAGACAAAGATGGAGACAAAGACGGAGACAGAGGCAGAGGCGGAGACAGAGACGGGAACAGAGACAGAGACGGATATAGGGACAGAGACAGAGACAGAGACAGAGACAGAGACAGAGACAGACACAGAGACAGAGACAGAGACAGGGACAGAGACAGGGACAGAGACAGAGACAGAGACAGAGACAGAGACAGAGACAGAGACAGAGACAGAGACAGAGACAGAGACAGAGGCAGAGACGGAGACGAAGTCGGGGACAAAGATGGAGACACAGACGGAGACAAATACGGAGACAAAGACAGAGACAAAGACGGAGACTAAGACAAACACAGAGAAGGAGACAAAGACGGAGACGAAGACGGAGGCCAAGACAGACACTGAGATAAAGACAGAAACAGAGAAAGAGATAGAGACAGAGTGGCAGTAGACTAAGATGGAGGGGCAGGAGACAAAGACGAAGACAAACACGGAAAAGAAGACGGAGGCAAAGGTGGAGACAAAGATGGAGACAAATAAGGAGACAGAGACGGGGGCCAAGACAGAGACAAAGACAGAGACTGACCCAGCGACAGAGACAGAGACAGGGGCAGAGAGAGAGACAGAGACAGAGACAGGGACAGAGACAGAGACAGAGACAGTGACTGAGACAGAGACAGAGATGGAGGCAGAGGCAGACACAGAGACAGAGACAGAGACGGAGACGGAGACAGAGACAGAGATGGAGACAGAGACAGAGACAGAGACAGAGACAGAGACAGAAACAGAGACAGAGACAGAGGCACAGACAGAGACACAGACAGAGACAGAGACAGAGACAGAGACAGAGACAGAGACAGAGGTGCATGAGACAAAGACCGAGACAGAGGGGCAGGAGACATGGACGGAGACAAAGACGGAGACAAAGACGTAGACAAAGACGGAGACAAAGACGGAGGCAAAAACGGAGACAACGACGGAGACAAGGACGGAGACAAAAAGGACGACAAAGACGGAGACAAGGACGGCAGAGAAGACGGAGGCAAAGATGGAGACAGAGACACAAACAGAGGCAGAGACAGAGGTAGAGACAGAGACTGAGACACAATGTTGATAATATCGATAAAATTGAAAAAAGACAAAAAATTGGAAAAATCGGTAAAACTGACAATACTGATAATATTGATAATATCCACAATGTTGATGATATCAACGATGTTGATAATATCGGTAAAATTGGAAAAATTGAAAAAGTCGAAAATATAAAAAAAAAAACTGATAGTATTGGTAGTATTCACAATGTAGATGATATCAGCACTGTTGATAATATCGACGAAATTGAAAAAATGGATGTTATGTCCCCGCCGATGTAGCGGGCGGAATAACAATCGCAAGGAAAATTTGGGTCCTAGTCCCGATTTAAAGGAAGTGCGGAGGAGATCAACTTGATTCACGCAGTTTCAAATTGTATAAAATCGTATATTTAGTGAACTGTCTCTATTGGAGTGCTTTACGAGAGTGTCGCCTCTTCGTACTCGCTTGATAAGGAAAACATCAGGGTTAGGAGTTCTGGCCTGAAGGGGAGGGAGATTTCTGGTAGGTAAGCAGGAAAGGACAGTCGGACTGTGGGAATGGAATTATGCTGTTCTTGCATATTCTTATTATAAGGTTACACTTATGCTATTTGATTATAATGAGACGATTACAATAATAGTAGTACTAATAATAATAATAATAATAATAATAATAATAATGATAATAATAATAGTGAAAACAGTAATAATAATAATTGTACTTATAATAATAACAATAATGATGACGGGAGGAGTAGGATATAACAATCGATTTTTTCAATTTTTTAATTTTACAAATTTTTTCAATTTCATCGATATTATCAACATTGTTGCTGTCAGCAGCATTGAGAATATTATCAATATTATCAGTTTTATCGATTTTTTGAATTTTTTGAATTTTTAAAATCCTTTTTTTTCAATTTTATCGGTATTATCAAAATTGTTGCTATCATCAACGTTGTAAATATTATCAATGTTATCAGTTTTATCGATTTTTTCAATTTTTTAATTTTTTCAATTTTTCATATTTTTCAATTTTTCACTTTTTTTCAACTTTATCTATATTCGCAACATTGTTGCTATCATTAACATTGTGAATATGATAAAAATTTTCAATATTATCAGTTTTATCGATTTTCCAATTTTTTGAATTTTTAAAATTTTCTCAATTCTTTCAATTTTATCGCTATTATCAACATTGTTGCTATCATTAACATTGTAAATATTATCAATATTACCAGTTTTCTCGATTTTTTCAATTCTTTTAATTTTTTAATTTTTCATATTTTTTCAATTTTCCACATTTTTTAAATTTTATCTATATTCTTAACATTGTTGCTATCATTAACATTGTAAATATTATCAATATTATCAGTTTTCTCGATTTTTTCAATTGTTTTAATTTTTTAATTTTTCATATTTTTTCAACTTTCCACATTTTTTAAATTTTATCTATATTCTTAACATTGTTGCTATCATTAATAATGTGAATATGATCAATATTATCAATATTATCAGTTTTATCGATTTTCCAATTTTTTGAATCTTAAAAATTTTCTCAATTCTTTCAATTTTATCGGTATTATCAACATTGTTGCTATCATCAACACTGTAAAAATGATCAATATTATCAATATTATCAGTTTTATCGATTTTTCCAATTTTTTCTACTTTTTCAATTTTATCGGTATTATCAACATTGTTGCTATTATCAGCATTGCGAATATTATCAATATTATCAATATTATCAGGTTTATCGATTTTTTGAATTTTTTGAATTTTTCAAATTTTTTCCATTTTTTCAATTTTATCGATATTATCAACATTGTTGCTATCATCAACATTGTGAATATTATCAATATTATCAGTCTTCTCGATTTTTTCAATTTTTCACATTTTTTCAATTTGGTCTATATTCTCAACATTGTTGCTATCATTAACATTGTGAATATGATCAATATTATCAATATTATCAGCTTTATCGATTTTTCCAATTTTTTGAATTTTTAAAATGTACTCAATTTTTTCAATTTTAACGGTATTTTCAACATTGCTGCTATCATCAACGTTGTAAATATTATCAATAATATCAGTCCTCAATTTTGTGAATTTTTCAAATTTTTCAAATTTTTTCAATTTTTTCAATTTTTTCAATTTTATCGGTATTATCAACATTGTTGCTATCATCAACACTGTAAAAATGATCAATATTATCAATATTATCAGTTTTATCGATTTTTCCAATTTTTTGAATTTTTAAATTTACTCAATTTTTTCAATTTTATCGGTATTATCAACATTGTTGCTATTATCAACATTGCGAATATTATCAATATTAGTAATATTATCGGTTTTATCGATTTTTTCAATTTTTTGAATTATTCAAATTTTTCAAATTTTTTGAATTTTTTCAATTTTTTGAATTTTTTCAATTTTTTCAATTTTTTCAATTTTATCGATATTATCAACATTGTTGCTATCATCAACACTGTGAATATTATCGGTTTTATCGATTTTTTCAATTTTTTGAATATTTCACATTTTTTCAAATTTTTTCAATTTTTTCAATTATTTCAATTTTATCGATATTATCAACATTGTTGCTATCATTAACAATGTGAATATGATCAATATTATCAATATTATCAGTTTTATCGATTTTCCAATTTCTTGAATCTTAAAAATTGTCTCAATTCTTTCAATTTTATCGGTATTATCAACATTGCTGCTATCATTAACGATGTGAATATGACCAATATTATCAATATTATCAGTTTTATCGATTTTCCAATTTTTTGAATTTTTCAAATTTTCTCAATTCTTTCAATTTTATCGGCATTATCAACATTGTTGCTATCATCAACGTTGTAAATATTATCAATATCATGATTATTATCAGTTTTATCAATTTTTTCAATTTTTTCAAATGTTCAAATTATTCAAATTTTTTCAATTTTTTCAATTTTATCGGTATTATCAACATTGTTGCTATCATTAACGTTGTAAATATTATCAATATTATCAGTTTTATTGATTTTTTCAATTCTTTGAATTCTTCAAAATTTCAAATTTTTTCAATTTTTTGAATTTTATCGATATTATCAACATTGTTGCTATCATTAACGATGTGAATATGATCAATATTATCAATATTATCAGTTTTATCGATTTTTCCAATTTTTTGAATTTTTAAAATGTACTCAATTTTTTCAATTTTAACGGTATTTTCAACATTGCTGCTATCATCAACGTTGTAAATATTATCAATATTATCAGTCCTCAATTTTGTGAATTTTTCAAATTTTTCAAATTTTTTCAATTTTTTCAATTTTTTCAATTTTATCGGTATTATCAACATTGTTGCTATCATCAACACTGTAAAAATGATCAATATTATCAATATTATCAGTTTTTATCGATTTTTCCAATTTTTTGAATTTTTAAATTTACTCAATTTTTTCAATTTTATCGGTATTATCAACATTGTTGCTATTATCAACATTGCGAATATTATCAATATTAGTAATATTATCGGCTTTATCGATTTTTTCAATTTTTTGAATTATTCAAATTTTTCAAATTTTTTGAATTTTTTGAATTTTTCAAATTTTTTCTTTTTTTTCAATTTTATCGATATTATCAACATTGTTGCTATCATCAACATTGTGAATATTATCAATATTATCAGTCTTCTCGACTTTTTCAATTTTTCACATTTTTTCAATTTGGTCTATATTCTCAACATTGTTGCTATCATTAACATTGTGAATGTGATCAATATTATCAATATTATCAGTTTTATCGATTTTTCCAATTTTTTGAATTTTTAAAATTTACTCAATTTTATCAATTTTATCGGTATTATCAACATTGTTGCTATTATCAACATTGCGAATATTATCAATATTATTAATATTATCGGTTTTATCGTTTTTTTCCATTTTTTGAATTATTCAAATTTTTCAAATTTTTTGAATTTTTAAAATTATCTCAATTTTTTCAATTTAATCGGTATTATCAACATTGTTGCTATCATCAACGTTGTAAATATTATCAATATCATGAATATTATCAGTTTTATCAATTTTTTCAATTTTTTCAAATGTTCAAATTTTTCAAATTTTTTCAATTTTTTCAATTTTATCGGTATTATCAACATTGTTGCTATCATTAACGTTGTAAATATTATCAATATTATCAGTTTTATTGATTTTTTCAATTCTTTGAATTCTTCAAAATTTCAAATTTTTTCAATTTTTTTAATTTTATCGATATTATCAACATTGTTGCTATCATTAACGATGTGAATATGATCAATATTATCAATATTATCAGTTTTATCGATTTTCCAATTTTTTGAATTTTTAAAATTATCTCAATTTTTTCAATTTTATCGGTATTATCAACATTGTTGCTATTATCAACATTTCGAATATTATCAATATTATTAATATTATCGGTTTCATCGATTTTTTCAATTTTTTGAATTATTCAGATTTTACAAATTTTTTCAATTTTTTCAATTTTTTCAATTTTTTCAATTTTATCGATATTATCAACATTGTTGCTATCACCAACACTGTGAATAATATTGGTTTTATCGATTTTTTCAATTTTTTGAATTTTTCAAATTTTTCAAATTTTTTCAATTTTTTCAATTATTTCAATTTTATCGATATTATCAACATTGCTGCTATCATTAACGATGTGAATATGACCAATATTATCAATATTATCAGTTTTATCGATTTTCCAATTTTTTGAATTTTTCAAATTTTCTCAATTCTTTCAATTTTATCGGCATTATCAACATTGTTGCTATCATCAACGTTGTAAATATTATCAATATCATGATTATTATCAGTTTTATCAATTTTTTCAATTTTTTCAAATGTTCAAATTATTCAAATTTTTTCAATTTTTTCAATTTTATCGGTATTATCAACATTGTTGCTATCATTAACGTTGTAAATATTATCAATATTATCAGTTTTATTGATTTTTTTCAATTCTTTGAATTCTTCAAAATTTCAAATTTTTTCAATTTTTTGAATTTTATCGATATTATCAACATTGTTGCTATCATTAACGATGTGAATATGATCAATATTATCAATATTATCAGTTTTATCGATTTTCCAATTTTTTGAATTTTTAAAATTATCTCAATTTTTTCAATTTTATCGGTATTATCAACATTGTTGCTATTATCAACATTTCGAATATTATCAATATTATTAATATTATCGGTTTCATCGATTTTTTCAATTTTTTGAATTATTCAGATTTTACAAATTTTTCAAATTTTTTCAATTTTTTCAATTTTTTCAATTTTATCGATATTATCAACATTGTTGCTATCATCAACACTGTGAATATTATCGGTTTTATCGATTTTTTCAATTTTTTGAATTTTTCAAATTTTTCAAATTTTTTCAATTTTTTCAATTATTTCAATTTTATCGATATTATCAACATTGTTGCTATCATTAATAATGTGAATATGATCAATATTATCAATATTATCAGTTTTATCGATTTTCCAATTTTTTGAATCTTAAAAATTTTCTCAATTCTTTCAATTTTATCGGTATTATCAACATTGCTGCTATCATTAACGATGTGAATATGATCAATATTATCAATATTATCAGTTTTATCGATTTTCCAATTTTTTGAATTTTTAAAATTATCTCAATTTTTTCAATTTTATCGGTATTATCAACATTGTTGCTATCGTCAACACCGTAAATATTATCAATATTATCAATATTATCAGTTTTATCGATTTTTTCAATTTTTTGAATTTTTCAAATTTTTTCCATTTTTTCAATTCTATCGCTATTATCAACATTGTTGCTATCATTAACATTGTAAATATTATCAATATTATCAGTTTTATCGATTTTTTCAATTTTTTGAATTCTATCGATATTATCAACATTGTTGCTATCATTAACGATGTGAATATGATCAATATTATCAATATTATCAGTTTTATCGATTTTCCAATTTTTTGAATTTTTAAAATTTTCTCAATTTTTTCAATGTTATCAGTATTATCAACGTTGTTGCTATCATCAACATTGTTAATATTATCAATATTATCAGTTTTATCGATTTTTTCAATTTTTTGAATTTTTCAAATTTTTCAAATTTTTTCAATTTTTTCAATTATTTCAATTTTATCGATATTATCAACATTGTTGCTATCATTAACAATGTGAATATGATCAATATTATCAATATTATCAGTTTTATCGATTTTCCAATTTTTTGAATTTTAAAAATTTTCTCAATTCTTTCAATTTTATCGGTATTATCAACATTGCTGCTATCATTAACGTTGTAAATATTATCAATATTATCAGTTTTATTGATTTTTTCAATTCTTTGAATTCTTCAAAATTTCAAATTTTTTCAATTTTTTCAATTTTATCGGTATTATCAACATTGTTGCTATTATCAGCATTGCGAATATTATCAATATTATCAATATTGTCAGGTTTATCGATTTTTTGAATTTTTTGAATTTTTCAAATTTTTTCCATTTTTTCAATTTTATCGATATTATCAACATTGTTGCTATCATTAACGATGTGAATATGATCAATATTATCAATATTATCAGTTTTATCGATTTTCCAATTTTTTGAATTTTTAAAATTATCTCAATTTTTTCAATTTTATCGGTATTATCAACATTGTTGCTATCATCAACGTTGTAAATATTATCAATATCATGATTATTATCAGTTTTATCAATTTTTTCAATTTTTTCAAATGTTCAAATTTTTCAAATTTTTTCAATTTTTTCAATTTTATCGGTATTATCAACATTGTTGCTATCATCAACACTGTAAAAATGATCATTATTATCAATATTATCAGTTTTATCGATTTTTCCAATTTTTTGAATTTTTAAAATTAACTCATTTTTTTCAATTTTATCGGTATTATCAACATTGTTGCTATTATCAACGTTGCGAATATTATCAATATTATTAATATTATCGGTTTTATCGATTTTTTCAATTTTTTGAATTATTCAAATTTTTCAAATTTTTTGAATTTTTTCAATTTTTTCAATTTTTTCAATTTTATCGATATTATCAACATTGTTGCTACCATCAACATTATGAATAATATTGGTTTTATCGATTTTTTCAATTTTTTGAATTTTTCAAATTTTTCAAATTTTTTCAATTTTATCAATTATTTCAATTTTATCGATATTATCAACATTGCTGCTATCATTAACAATGTGAATATGACCAATATTATCAATATTATCAGTTTTATCGATTTTCCAATTTTTTGAATTTTTCAAATTTTCTCAATTCTTTCAATTTTATCGGCATTATCAACATTGTTGCTATCATCAACGTTGTAAATATTATCAATATCATGATTATTATCAGTTTTATCAATTTTTTCAATTTTTTCAAATGTTCAAATTATTCAAATTTTTTCAATTTTTTCAATTTTATCGGTATTATCAACATTGTTGCTATCATTAACGTTGTAAATATTATCAATATTATCAGTTTTATTGATTTTTTCAATTCTTTGAATTCTTCAAAATTTCAAATTTTTTCAATTTTTTGAATTTTATCGATATTATCAACATTGTTGCTATCATTAACGATGTGAATATGATCAATATTATCAATATTATCAGTTTTATCGATTTTCCAATTTTTTGAATTTTTAAAATTATCTCAATTTTTTCAATTTTATCGGTATTATCAACATTGTTGCTATTATCAACATTTCGAATATTATCAATATTATTAATATTATCGGTTTCATCGATTTTTTCAATTTTTTGAATTATTCAGATTTTACAAATTTTTCAAATTTTTCAAATTTTTTCAATTTTTTCAATTTTTTCAATTTTCTCAATTTTTTCAATTTTATCGATATTATCAACATTGTTGCTATCATCAACACTGTGAATATTATCGGTTTTATCGATTTTTTCAATTTTTTGAATTTTCAAATTTTTCAAATTTTTTCAATTTTTTCAATTATTTCAATTTTATCGATATTATCAACATTGTTGCTATCATTAATAATGTGAATATGATCAATATTATCAATATTATCAGTTTTATCGATTTTCCAATTTTTTGAATCTTAAAAATTTTCTCAATTCTTTCAATTTTATCGGTATTATCAACATTGTTGCTATCATCAACACTGTAAAAATGATCAATATTATCAATATTATCAGTTTTATCGATTTTTCCAATTTTTTCTACTTTTTCAATTTTATCGGTATTATCAACATTGTTGCTATCATCAACACTGTAAAAATGATCAATATTATCAATATTATCAGTTTTATCGATTTTTCCAATTTTTTGAATTTTTAAATTTACTCAATTTTTTCAATTTTATCGGTATTATCAACATTGTTGCTATTATCAACATTGCGAATATTATCAATATTAGTAATATTATCGGTTTTATCGATTTTTTCAATTTTTTGAATTATTCAAATTTTTCAAATTTTTCAAATTTTTTCAATTTTTTGAATTTTTTCAATTTTTTCAATTTTTTCAATTTTATCGATATTATCAACATTGTTGCTATTATCAGCATTGCGAATATTATCAATATTATCAATATTGTCAGGTTTATCGATTTTTTGAATTTTTCAAATTTTTTCCATTTTTTCAATTTTATCGATATTATCAACATTGTTGCTATCATTAACGATGTGAATATGATCAATATTATCAATATTATCAGTTTTATCGATTTTCCAATTTTTTGAATTTTTAAAATTATCTCAATTTTTTCAATTTTATCGGTATTATCAACATTGTTGCTATCATCAACGTTGTAAATATTATCAATATCATGATTATTATCAGTTTTATCAATTTTTTCAATTTTTTCAAATGTTCAAATTTTTCAAATTTTTTCAATTTTTTCAATTTTATCGGTATTATCAACATTGTTGCTATCATCAACACTGTAAAAATGATCATTATTATCAATATTATCAGTTTTATCGATTTTTCCAATTTTTTGAATTTTTAAAATTAACTCAATTTTTTCAATTTTATCGGTATTATCAACATTGTTGCTATTATCAACATTGCGAATATTATCAATATTATTAATATTATCGGTTTTATCGATTTTTTCAATTTTTTGAATTATTCAAATTTTTCAAATTTTTTGAATTTTTTCAATTTTTTCAATTTTTTCAATTTTATCGATATTATCAACATTGTTGCTACCATCAACATTATGAATAATATTGGTTTTATCGATTTTTTCAATTTTTTGAATTTTTCAAATTTTTCAAATTTTTTCAATTTTATCATTATTTCAATTTTATCGATATTATCAACATTGCTGCTATCATTAACAATGTGAATATGACCAATATTATCAATATTATCAGTTTTATCGATTTTCCAATTTTTTGAATTTTTCAAATTTTCTCAATTCTTTCAATTTTATCGGCATTATCAACATTGTTGCTATCATCAACGTTGTAAATATTATCAATATCATGATTATTATCAGTTTTATCAATTTTTTCAATTTTTTCAAATGTTCAAATTATTCAAATTTTTTCAATTTTTCAATTTTATCGGTATTATCAACATTGTTGCTATCATTAACGTTGTAAATATTATCAATATTATCAGTTTTATTGATTTTTTCAATTCTTTGAATTCTTCAAAATTTCAAATTTTTTCAATTTTTTGAATTTTATCGATATTATCAACATTGTTGCTATCATTAACGATGTGAATATGATCAATATTATCAATATTATCAGTTTTATCGATTTTCCAATTTTTTGAATTTTAAAATTATCTCAATTTTTTCAATTTTATCGGTATTATCAACATTGTTGCTATTATCAACATTTCGAATATTATCAATATTATTAATATTATCGGTTTCATCGATTTTTTCAATTTTTTGAATTATTCAGATTTTACAAATTTTTCAAATTTTTTCAATTTTTTCAATTTTTTCAATTTTCTCAATTTTTTCAATTTTTATCGATATTATCAACATTGTTGCTATCATCAACACTGTGAATATTATCGGTTTTATCGATTTTTTCAATTTTTTGAATTTTTCAAATTTTTCAAATTTTTTCAATTTTTTCAATTATTTCAATTTTATCGATATTATCAACATTGTTGCTATCATTAATAATGTGAATATGATCAATATTATCAATATTATCAGTTTTATCGATTTTCCAATTTTTTGAATCATAAAATTTTCTCAATTCTTTCAATTTTATCGGTATTATCAACATTGTTGCTATCATCAACACTGTAAAAATGATCAATATTATCAATATTATCAGTTTTATCGATTTTTCCAATTTTTCTACTTTTTCAATTTTATCGGTATTATCAACATTGTTGCTATCATC
>CAMAOD020000222.1:0-35076 GCA_945859595.2 Megachile willughbiella | reverse complement strand
AATAACTCTTATTTTTGTCCTTATTCCTATTTTATCATCGTATTAACTCTCACTTTTACCCTAATTACTATTATTATTATCGTAACAACTCTTACTTTTATCCTTATTATTATTATTATTATTGTAATAACTCTTATTTTTATCCTTATTACTATTATTATTATCGTAATAACTCTTATTTTTATCCTTATTTCTGTTATTATTATCATTATAACTATTACTTTCAGCCATATTCCTATTTTTATTATGTAATAACTCTTATTTTTATCCTTCTTTCTATTATTATTATCGCAAGAACTCTTATTTTTATCCTTATTTCTGTTATTATTATCATTATAACTATTACTTTCAACCTTATTACTATTATTATTATCGTAATAACTCTTATTTTTATCCTTATTTCTATTCTTATTATCGTAATAACTCTTATTTTTATCCTTATAACTATTATTATTATCGTAATAACTCTTATTTTTGTCCTTATTCCTATTTTTATTATGGGTATTAACTCTTACTTTTATCTTTATTACTATTATTATTATCGTAATAACTCTTATTTTTATCCTTATTTCTATTTTTATTATCATTACAACTATTACTTTCAGCCATATTCCTATGTTTATTATGTAATAACTCTTATTTTTATCCTTATTTCTATTCTCATTATCGTAATAACTGTTATTTTTATCCTTATAACTATTATTATTATCGTAATAACTCTTATTTTTGTCCTTATTCCTATTTTATCATCGTATTAACTCTCACTTTTATCCTAATTACTATTATTATTATCGTAATAACTCTTATTTTTATCCTTATTTCTATTATTATTGTCATTATAACTATTACTTTCAGCCATATTCCTATTTTTATTATGTAATAACCCTTATTTTTATCCTTATTACTATTTTATCATCGTATTAACTCTCACTTTTATCTTTATTTCTATTATTATTATTGTAATAACTCTTATTTTTATCCTTATTTCTGTTATTATTATCATTATAACTATTACTTTCAACCTTATTACTATTATTATTATCGTAATAACTCTTATTTTTATCCTTATTTCTATTCTGTATTATCGTAATAACTCTTATTTTTATCCTTATAACTATTATTATTATCGTAATAACTCTTATTTTTGTCCTTATTCCTATTTTTATTATGGTATTAACTCTTACTTTTATCCTTATTACTATTATTATTATCGTAATAACTCTTGTTTTTATCCTTATTTCTATTTTTTATTATCATTATAACTATTACTTTCAGCCATATTCCTATGTTTATTATGTAATAACTCTTATTTTTATCCTTATTTCTATTCTCATTATCGTAATAACTGTTATTTTTATCCTTATAACTATTATTATTATCGTAATAACTCTTATTTTTGTCCTTATTCCTATTTTTATCATCGTATTAACTCTCACTTTTATCCTTATTACTATTATTATTATCGTAACAACTCTTATTTTTTATCCTTATTACTATTATTATTATCGTAATAACTCTTATTTTCATCTTTATTTCTATTATTATTATCATTATAACCATTACTTTCAGCCATATTCCTATTTTTATTATGTAATAACTCTTATTTTTATCCTTATTACTATTATTATTATCGCAATAACTCTTATTTTTATCCTTATAACTATTATTATTATCGTAATAACTCTTATTTTTGTCCTTATTCCTATTTTATCATCGTATTAACTCTCACTTTTATCCTTATTACTATT
This sequence comes from Megachile willughbiella, assembly GCA_945859595.2. NCBI lineage: Eukaryota > Metazoa > Arthropoda > Insecta > Hymenoptera > Megachilidae > Megachile > Megachile willughbiella. The sequence goes on along the minus strand of CAMAOD020000222.1, from coordinate 33,328 downwards.
ATTATTATCGTAACAACTCTTATTTTTATCCTTATTACTATTATTATTATCGTAATAACTCTTATTTTCATCCTTATTTCTATTATTATTATCATTATAACTATTACTTTCAGCCATATTCCTATTTTTATTATGTAATAACCCTTATTTTTATCCTCATTACTATTTTATCATCGTATTAACTCTCACTTTTATCCTTATTACTATTATTATTATCGTAATAACTCTTATTTTTATCCTTATTTTCTGTTATTATTATCATTATAACTATTACTTTCAGCCATATTCCTATTTTTATTATGTAATAACTCTTATTTTTATCCTTGTTTCTATTATTATTATCGCAATAACTCTTATTTTTATCCTTATTTCTGTTATTATTATCATTATAACTATTACTTTCAGCCTTATTCCTATTTTTATTATGTAATAACTCTTATTTTTATCCTTATTTCTGTTATTATTATCATTATAACTATTACTTTCAGCCACATTCCTATTTTTATTATGTAATAACTCTTATTTTTATCCTTATTTCTATTATTGTTATCGTAATAACTCTTATTCTTATCCTTATTTCTATTATTATTATTGTAATATCTCTTATTTTTATCCTCATTTCTGTTATTATTATCATTATAACTATTACTTTCAGCCATATTCCTATTTTTATTATGTAATAACTCTTATTTTTATCCTTCTTTCTATTATTATTATCGCAAGAACTCTTATTTTTATCCTTATTTCTGTTATTATTATCATTATAACTATTACTTTCAACCTTATTACTATTATTATTATCGTAATAACTCTTATTTTTATCCTTATTTCTATTCTTATTATGTAATAACTCTTATTTTTATCCTTATTACTATTATTATTATCGCAATAACTCTTATTTTTGTCCTTATTCCTATTTTATCATCGTATTAACTCTCACTTTTACCCTAATTACTATTATTATTATCGTAACAACTCTTACTTTTATCCTTATTATTATTATTATTATTGTAATAACTCTTATTTTTATCCTTATTACTATTATTATTATCGTAATAACTCTTATTTTTATCCTTATTTCTGTTATTATTATCATTATAACTATTACTTTCAGCCATATTCCTATTTTTATTATGTAATAACTCTTATTTTTATCCTTCTTTCTATTATTATTATCGCAAGAACTCTTATTTTTATCCTTATTTCTGTTATTATTATCATTATAACTATTACTTTCAACCTTATTACTATTATTATTATCGTAATAACTCTTATTTTTATCCTTATTTCTATTCTTATTATCGTAATAACTCTTATTTTTATCCTTATAACTATTATTATTATCGTAATAACTCTTATTTTTGTCCTTATTCCTATTTTTATTATGGTATTAACTCTTACTTTTATCTTTATTACTATTATTATTATCGTAATAACTCTTATTTTTATCCTTATTTCTATTTTTATTATCATTACAACTATTACTTTCAGCCATATTCCTATGTTTATTATGTAATAACTCTTATTTTTATCCTTATTTCTATTCTCATTATCGTAATAACTGTTATTTTTATCCTTATAACTATTATTATTATCGTAATAACTCTTATTTTTGTCCTTATTCCTATTTTATCATCGTATTAACTCTCACTTTTATCCTAATTACTATTATTATTATCGTAATAACTCTTATTTTTATCCTTATTTCTATTATTATTGTCATTATAACTATTACTTTCAGCCATATTCCTATTTTTATTATGTAATAACCCTTATTTTTATCCTTATTACTATTTTATCATCGTATTAACTCTCACTTTTATCTTTATTTCTATTATTATTATTGTAATAACTCTTATTTTTATCCTTATTTCTGTTATTATTATCATTATAACTATTACTTTCAACCTTATTACTATTATTATTATCGTAATAACTCTTATTTTTATCCTTATTTCTATTCTTATTATCGTAATAACTCTTATTTTTATCCTTATAACTATTATTATTATCGTAATAACTCTTATTTTTGTCCTTATTCCTATTTTTATTATGGTATTAACTCTTACTTTTATCCTTATTACTATTATTATTATCGTAATAACTCTTGTTTTTATCCTTATTTCTATTTTTATTATCATTATAACTATTACTTTCAGCCATATTCCTATGTTTATTATGTAATAACTCTTATTTTTATCCTTATTTCTATTCTCATTATCGTAATAACTGTTATTTTTATCCTTATAACTATTATTATTATCGTAATAACTCTTATTTTTGTCCTTATTCCTATTTTATCATCGTATTAACTCTCACTTTTATCCTTATTACTATTATTATTATCGTAACAACTCTTATTTTTATCCTTATTACTATTATTATTATCGTAATAACTCTTATTTTCATCTTTATTTCTATTATTATTATCATTATAACCATTACTTTCAGCCATATTCCTATTTTTATTATGTAATAACTCTTATTTTTATCCTTATTACTATTATTATTATCGCAATAACTCTTATTTTTATCCTTATAACTATTATTATTATCGTAATAACTCTTATTTTTGTCCTTATTCCTATTTTATCATCGTATTAACTCTCACTTTTATCCTTATTACTATTATTATTATCGTAACAACTCTTATTTTTATCCTTATTACTATTATTATTATCGTAATAACTCTTATTTTCATCCTTATTTCTATTATTATTATCATTATAACTATTACTTTCAGCCATATTCCTATTTTTATTATGTAATAACCCTTATTTTTATCCTCATTACTATTTTATCATCGTATTAACTCTCACTTTTATCCTTATTACTATTATTATTATCGTAATAACTCTTATTTTTATCCTTATTTCTGTTATTATTATCATTATAACTATTACTTTCAGCCATATTCCTATTTTTATTATGTAATAACTCTTATTTTTATCCTTGTTTCTATTATTATTATCGCAATAACTCTTATTTTTATCCTTATTTCTGTTATTATTATCATTATAACTATTACTTTCAGCCTTATTCCTATTTTTATTATGTAATAACTCTTATTTTTATCCTTATTTCTGTTATTATTATCATTATAACTATTACTTTCAGCCACATTCCTATTTTTATTATGTAATAACTCTTATTTTTATCCTTATTTCTATTATTGTTATCGTAATAACTCTTATTCTTATCCTTATTTCTATTATTATTATTGTAATATCTCTTATTTTTATCCTCATTTCTGTTATTATTATCATTATAACTATTACTTTCAGCCATATTCCTATTTTTATTATGTAATAACTCTTATTTTTATCCTTCTTTCTATTATTATTATCGCAAGAACTCTTATTTTTATCCTTATTTCTGTTATTATTATCATTATAACTATTACTTTCAACCTTATTACTATTATTATTATCGTAATAACTCTTATTTTTATCCTTATTTCTATTCTTATTATGTAATAACTCTTATTTTTATCCTTATTACTATTATTATTATCGCAATAACTCTTATTTTTGTCCTTATTCCTATTTTATCATCGTATTAACTCTCACTTTTACCCTAATTACTATTATTATTATCGTAACAACTCTTACTTTTATCCTTATTATTATTATTATTATTGTAATAACTCTTATTTTTATCCTTATTACTATTATTATTATCGTAATAACTCTTATTTTTATCCTTATTTCTGTTATTATTATCATTATAACTATTACTTTCAGCCATATTCCTATTTTTATTATGTAATAACTCTTATTTTTATCCTTCTTTCTATTATTATTATCGCAAGAACTCTTATTTTTATCCTTATTTCTGTTATTATTATCATTATAACTATTACTTTCAACCTTATTACTATTATTATTATCGTAATAACTCTTATTTTTATCCTTATTTCTATTCTTATTATCGTAATAACTCTTATTTTTATCCTTATAACTATTATTATTATCGTAATAACTCTTATTTTTGTCCTTATTCCTATTTTTATTATGGTATTAACTCTTACTTTTATCTTTATTACTATTATTATTATCGTAATAACTCTTATTTTTATCCTTATTTCTATTTTTATTATCATTATAACTATTACTTTCAGCCATATTCCTATGTTTATTATGTAATAACTCTTATTTTTATCCTTATTTCTATTCTCATTATCGTAATAACTGTTATTTTTATCCTTATAACTATTATTATTATCGTAATAACTCTTATTTTTGTCCTTATTCCTATTTTATCATCGTATTAACTCTCACTTTTATCCTAATTACTATTATTATTATCGTAATAACTCTTATTTTTATCCTTATTTCTATTATTATTGTCATTATAACTATTACTTTCAGCCATATTCCTATTTTTATTATGTAATAACCCTTATTTTTATCCTTATTACTATTTTATCATCGTATTAACTCTCACTTTTATCTTTATTTCTATTATTATTATTGTAATAACTCTTATTTTTATCCTTATTTCTGTTATTATTATCATTATAACTATTACTTTCAACCTTATTACTATTATTATTATCGTAATAACTCTTATTTTTATCCTTATTTCTATTCTTATTATCGTAATAACTCTTATTTTTATCCTTATAACTATTATTATTATCGTAATAACTCTTATTTTTGTCCTTATTCCTATTTTTATTATGGTATTAACTCTTACTTTTATCCTTATTACTATTATTATTATCGTAATAACTCTTGTTTTTATCCTTATTTCTATTTTTATTATCATTATAACTATTACTTTCAGCCATATTCCTATGTTTATTATGTAATAACTCTTATTTTTATCCTTATTTCTATTCTCATTATCGTAATAACTGTTATTTTTATCCTTATAACTATTATTATTATCGTAATAACTCTTATTTTTGTCCTTATTCCTATTTTATCATCGTATTAACTCTCACTTTTATCCTTATTACTATTATTATTATCGTAACAACTCTTATTTTTATCCTTATTACTATTATTATTATCGTAATAACTCTTATTTTCATCTTTATTTCTATTATTATTATCATTATAACCATTACTTTCAGCCATATTCCTATTTTTATTATGTAATAACTCTTATTTTTATCCTTATTACTATTATTATTATCGCAATAACTCTTATTTTTATCCTTATTTCTGTTATTATTATCATTGTAACTATTACTTTCAACCTTATTACTATTATTATTATCGTAATAACTCTTATTTTTGTCCTTATTCCTATTGTATCATCGTATTAACTCTCACTTTTATCCTTATTACTATTATTATTATCGTAATAACTCTGATTTTTATCCTTATTTCTGTTATTATTATCATTGTAACTATTACTTTCAACCTTATTACTATTATTATTATCGTAATAACTATTATTTTTATCCTTATTTCTTTTCTTATTATCGTAATAACTCTTATTTTTATCCTTATAACTATTATTATTATCGTAATAACTCTTATTTTTGTCCTTATTCCTATTTTATCATCGTATTAACTCTCACTTTTACCCTAATTACTATTATTATTATCGTAACAACTCTTACTTTTATCCTTATTTCTATTATTGTTATCGTAATAACTCTTATTCTTATCCTTATTTCTATTATTATTATCGTAATAACTCCTATTTTTATCCTTATAACTATTATTATTATCGTAATAACTCTTATTTTTATCCTCATTTCTGTTATTATTATCATTATAAATATTACTTTCAGCCATATTCCTATTTTTATTATGTAATAACTCTTATTTTTATCCTTCTTTCTATTATTATTATCGCAATAACTCTTATTTTTATCCTAATTTCTGTTATTATTATCATTATAACTATTACTTTCAGCCTTATTCCTATTTTTATTATGTAATAACTCTTATTTTTATCCTTATTACTATTATTATTATCGTAATAACTCTTATTTTCATCTTTATTTCTATTATTATTATCATTATAACCATTACTTTCAGCCATATTCCTATTTTTATTATGTAATAACTCTTATTTTTATCCTTATTACTATTATTATTATCGCAATAACTCTTATTTTTATCCTTATTTCTGTTATTATTATCATTGTAACTATTACTTTCAACCTTATTACTATTATTATTATCGTAATAACTCTTATTTTTGTCCTTATTCCTATTTTTATTATGGTATTAACTCTTACTTTTATCCTTATTACTATTATTATTATCGTAATAACTCTTGTTTTTATCCTTATTTCTATTTTTATTATCATTATAACTATTACTTTCAGCCATATTCCTATGTTTATTATGTAATAACTCTTATTTTTATCCTTATTTCTATTCTCATTATCGTAATAACTGTTATTTTTTATCCTTATAACTATTATTATTATCGTAATAACTCTTATTTTTGTCCTTATTCCTATTTTATCATCGTATTAACTCTCACTTTTATCCTTATTACTATTATTATTATCGTAACAACTCTTATTTTTATCCTTATTACTATTATTATTATCGTAATAACTCTTATTTTCATCCTTATTTCTATTATTATTATCATTATAACTATTACTTTCAGCCATATTCCTATTTTTATTATGTAATAACCCTTATTTTTATCCTCATTACTATTTTATCATCGTATTAACTCTCACTTTTATCCTTATTACTATTATTATTATCGTAATAACTCTTATTTTTATCCTTATTTCTGTTATTATTATCATTATAACTATTACTTTCAGCCATATTCCTATTTTTATTATGTAATAACTCTTATTTTTATCCTTGTTTCTATTATTATTATCGCAATAACTCTTATTTTTATCCTTATTTCTGTTATTATTATCATTATAACTATTACTTTCAGCCTTATTCCTATTTTTATTATGTAATAACTCTTATTTTTATCCTTATTTCTGTTATTATTATCATTATAACTATTACTTTCAGCCACATTCCTATTTTTATTATGTAATAACTCTTATTTTTATCCTTATTTCTATTATTGTTATCGTAATAACTCTTATTCTTATCCTTATTTCTATTATTATTATTGTAATATCTCTTATTTTTATCCTCATTTCTGTTATTATTATCATTATAACTATTACTTTCAGCCATATTCCTATTTTTATTATGTAATAACTCTTATTTTTATCCTTCTTTCTATTATTATTATCGCAAGAACTCTTATTTTTATCCTTATTTCTGTTATTATTATCATTATAACTATTACTTTCAACCTTATTACTATTATTATTATCGTAATAACTCTTATTTTTATCCTTATTTCTATTCTTATTATGTAATAACTCTTATTTTTATCCTTATTACTATTATTATTATCGCAATAACTCTTATTTTTGTCCTTATTCCTATTTTATCATCGTATTAACTCTCACTTTTACCCTAATTACAATTATTATTATCGTAACAACTCTTACTTTTATCCTTATTATTATTATTATTATTGTAATAACTCTTATTTTTATCCTTATTACTATTATTATTATCGTAATAACTCTTATTTTTATCCTTATTTCTGTTATTATTATCATTATAACTATTACTTTCAGCCATATTCCTATTTTTATTATGTAATAACTCTTATTTTTATCCTTCTTTCTATTATTATTATCGCAAGAACTCTTATTTTTATCCTTATTTCTGTTATTATTATCATTATAACTATTACTTTCAACCTTATTACTATTATTATTATCGTAATAACTCTTATTTTTATCCTTATTTCTATTCTTATTATCGTAATAACTCTTATTTTTATCCTTATAACTATTATTATTATCGTAATAACTCTTATTTTTTGTCCTTATTCCTATTTTTATTATGGTATTAACTCTTACTTTTATCTTTATTACTATTATTATTATCGTAATAACTCTTATTTTTATCCTTATTTCTATTTTTATTATCATTATAACTATTACTTTCAGCCATATTCCTATGTTTATTATGTAATAACTCTTATTTTTATCCTTATTTCTATTCTCATTATCGTAATAACTGTTATTTTTATCCTTATAACTATTATTATTATCGTAATAACTCTTATTTTTGTCCTTATTCCTATTTTATCATCGTATTAACTCTCACTTTTATCCTAATTACTATTATTATTATCGTAATAACTCTTATTTTTATCCTTATTTCTATTATTATTGTCATTATAACTATTACTTTCAGCCATATTCCTATTTTTATTATGTAATAACCCTTATTTTTATCCTTATTACTATTTTATCATCGTATTAACTCTCACTTTTATCTTTATTTCTATTATTATTATTGTAATAACTCTTATTTTTATCCTTATTTCTGTTATTATTATCATTATAACTATTACTTTCAACCTTATTACTATTATTATTATCGTAATAACTCTTATTTTTTATCCTTATTTCTATTCTTATTATCGTAATAAACTCTTATTTTTATCCTTATAACTATTATTATTATCGTAATAACTCTTATTTTTGTCCTTATTCCTATTTTTATTATGGTATTAACTCTTACTTTTATCCTTATTACTATTATTATTATCGTAATAACTCTTGTTTTTATCCTTATTTCTATTTTTATTATCATTATAACTATTACTTTCAGCCATATTCCTATGTTTATTATGTAATAACTCTTATTTTTATCCTTATTTCTATTCTCATTATCGTAATAACTGTTATTTTTATCCTTATAACTATTATTATTATCGTAATAACTCTTATTTTTGTCCTTATTCCTATTTTATCATCGTATTAACTCTCACTTTTATCCTTATTACTATTATTATTATCGTAACAACTCTTATTTTTATCCTTATTACTATTATTATTATCGTAATAACTCTTATTTTCATCTTTATTTCTATTATTATTATCATTATAACCATTACTTTCAGCCATATTCCTATTTTTATTATGTAATAACTCTTATTTTTATCCTTATTACTATTATTATTATCGCAATAACTCTTATTTTTATCCTTATGTCTGTTATTATTATCATTGTAACTATTACTTTCAACCTTATTACTATTATTATTATCGTAATAACTCTTATTTTTGTCCTTATTCCTATTGTATCATCGTATTAACTCTCACTTTTATCCTTATTACTATTATTATTATCGTAATAACTCTGATTTTTATCCTTATTTCTGTTATTATTATCATTGTAACTATTACTTTCAACCTTATTACTATTATTATTATCGTAATAACTATTATTTTTATCCTTATTTCTTTTCTTATTATCGTAATAACTCTTATTTTTATCCTTATAACTATTATTATAATCGTAATAACTCTTATTTTTGTCCTTATTCCTATTTTATCATCGTATTAACTCTCACTTTTACCCTAATTACTATTATTATTATCGTAACAACTCTTACTTTTATCCTTATTTCTATTATTGTTATCGTAATAACTCTTATTCTTATCCTTATTTCTATATTATTATCGTAATAACTCCTATTTTTATCCTTATAACTATTATTATTATCGTAATAACTCTTATTTTTATCCTCATTTCTGTTATTATTATCATTATAAATATTACTTTCAGCCATATTCCTATTTTTATTATGTAATAACTCTTATTTTTATCCTTCTTTCTATTATTATTATCGCAATAACTCTTATTTTTATCCTAATTTCTGTTATTATTATCATTATAACTATTACTTTCAGCCTTATTCCTATTTTTATTATGTAATAACTCTTATTTTTTATCCTTATTACTATTATTATTATCGTAATAACTCTTATTTTCATCTTTATTTCTATTATTATTATCATTATAACCATTACTTTCAGCATATTCCTATTTTTATTATGTAATAACTCTTATTTTTATCCTTATTACTATTATTATTATCGCAATAACTCTTATTTTATCCTTATTTCTGTTATTATTATCATTGTAACTATTACTTTCAACCTTATTACTATTATTATTATCGTAATAACTCTTATTTTTGTCCTTATTCCTATTTTTATTATGGTATTAACTCTTACTTTTATCCTTTATTACTATTATTATTATCGTAATAACTCTTGTTTTTATCCTTATTTCTATTTTTATTATCATTATAACTATTACTTTCAGCCATATTCCTATGTTTATTATGTAATAACTCTTATTTTTATCCTTATTTCTATTCTCATTATCGTAATAACTGTTATTTTTATCCTTATAACTATTATTATTATCGTAATAACTCTTATTTTTGTCCTTATTCCTATTTTATCATCGTATTAACTCTCACTTTTATCCTTATTACTATTATTATTATCGTAACAACTCTTATTTTTATCCTTATTACTATTATTATTATCGTAATAACTCTTATTTTCATCTTTATTTCTATTATTATTATCATTATAACCATTACTTTCAGCCATATTCCTATTTTTATTATGTAATAACTCTTATTTTTATCCTTATTACTATTATTATTATCGCAATAACTCTTATTTTTATCCTTATTTCTGTTATTATTATCATTGTAACTATTACTTTCAACCTTATTACTATTATTATTATCGTAATAACTCTTATTTTTGTCCTTATTCCTATTGTATCATCGTATTAACTCTCACTTTTATCCTTATTACTATTATTATTATCGTAATAACTCTGATTTTTATCCTTATTTCTGTTATTATTATCATTGTAACTATTACTTTCAACCTTATTACTATTATTATTATCGTAATAACTATTATTTTTATCCTTATTTCTTTTCTTATTATCGTAATAACTCTTATTTTTATCCTTATAACTATTATTATTATCGTAATAACTCTTATTTTTGTCCTTATTCCTATTTTATCATCGTATTAACTCTCACTTTTACCCTAATTACTATTATTATTATCGTAACAACTCTTACTTTTATCCTTATTTCTATTATTGTTATCGTAATAACTCTTATTCTTATCCTTATTTCTATTATTATTATCGTAATAACTCCTATTTTTATCCTTATAACTATTATTATTATCGTAATAACTCTTATTTTTATCCTCATTTCTGTTATTATTATCATTATAAATATTACTTTCAGCCATATTCCTATTTTTATTATGTAATAACTCTTATTTTTATCCTTCTTTCTATTATTATTATCGCAATAACTCTTATTTTTATCCTAATTTCTGTTATTATTATCATTATAACTATTACTTTCAGCCTTATTCCTATTTTTATTATGTAATAACTCTTATTTTTATCCTTATTTCTGTTATTATTATCATTATAACTATTACTTTCAGCCACATTCCTATTTTTATTATGTAATAACTCTTATTTTTATCCTTATTTCTATTATTGTTATCGTAATAACTCTTATTCTTATCCTTATTTCTATTATTATTATCGTAATAACTCCTATTTTTATCCTTATAACTATTATTATTATCGTAATAACTCTTATTTTTATCCTCATTTCTGTTATTATTATCATTATAAATATTACTTTCAGCCATATTCCTATTTTTATTATGTAATAACTCTTATTTTTATCCTTCTTTCTATTATTATTATCGCAATAACTCTTATTTTTATCCTAATTTCTGTTATTATTATCATTATAACTATTACTTTCAGCCTTATTCCTATTTTTATTATGTAATAACTCTTATTTTTATCCTTATTTCTGTTATTATTATCATTATAACTATTACTTTCAGCCACATTCCTATTTTTATTATGTAATAACTCTTATTTTTATCCTTATTTCTATTATTGTTATCGTAATAACTCTTATTCTTATCCTTATTTCTATTATTATTATCGTAATAACTCCTATTTTTATCCTTATAACTATTATTATTATCGTAATAACTCTTATTTTTATCCTCATTTCTGTTATTATTATCATTATAACTATTACTTTCAGCCATATTCCTATTTTTATTATGTAACAACTCTTATTTTTATCCTTATTTCTATTATTATTGTCATTATAACTATTACTTTCAGCCATATTCCTATGTTTATTATGTAATAACTCTTATTTTTATCCTTATTTCTATTCTTATTATCATCATAACCATTATTTTCAGCCTTATTCCTATTTTTATTATGTAATAACTCTTATATTTATCCTTATTTCTGTTATTATTATCATTATAACTATCACTTTCAGCCACATTTCTATTTTTATTATGTAATAACTCTTATTTTTATCCTTATTTCTATTATGGTTATCGTAATAACGCTTATTTTTATCCTTATAACTATTATTATTATCGTATTAACTCTTATTTTTGTCCTTATTCCTATTTTATCATCTTATTAACTCTTACTTTTATCCTTATTACTATTATTATTATCGTAATAACTCTTATTTTTATCCTTATTACTATTATTATTATCGTAACAACTCTTATTTTTATCCTTATTCCTATTATTGTTATCGCAATAACTCTTATTTTTATCCTTATTTCTGTTATTATTATCATTGTAACTATTACTTTCAACCTTATTACTATTATTATTATCGTAATAACTCTTATTTTTGTCCTTATTCCTATTGTATCATCGTATTAACTCTCACTTTTATCCTTATTACTATTATTATTATCGTAATAACTCTGATTTTTATCCTTATTTCTGTTATTATTATCATTGTAACTATTACTTTCAACCTTATTACTATTATTATTATCGTAATAACTATTATTTTTATCCTTATTTCTTTTCTTATTATCGTAATAACTCTTATTTTTATCCTTATAACTATTATTATTATCGTAATAACTCTTATTTTTGTCCTTATTCCTATTTTATCATCGTAACAACTCTTACTTTTATCCTTATTATTATTATTATTATTGTAATAACTCTTATTTTTATCCTTATTACTATTATTATTATCGTAATAACTCTTATTTTTGTCCTTATTCCTATTTTATCATCGTATTAACTCTCACTTTTATCCTTATTACTATTATTATTATCGTAACAACTCTTATTTTTATCCTTATTACTATTATTATTATCGTAATAATTCTTATTTTCATCCTTATTTCTATTATTATTATCATTATAACTATTACTTCTCAGCCATATTCCTATTTTTATTATGTAATAACCCTTATTTTTATCCTTATTACTATTTCATCATCGTATTAACTCTCACTTTTATCCTTATTACTATTATTATTATCGTAATAACTCTTATTTTTATCCTTATTTCTGTTATTATTATCATTATAACTATTACTTTCAGCCACATTCCTATTTTTATTATGTAATAACTCTTATTTTTATCCTTATTTCTATTATTGTTATCGTAATAACTCTTATTCTTATCCTTATTTCTATTATTATTATTGTAATAACTCTTATTTTTATCCTCATTTCTGTTATTATTATCATTATAACTATTACTTTCAGCCATATTCCTATTTTTATTATGTAATAACTCTTATTTTTATCCTTCTTTCTATTATTATTATCGCAAGAACTCTTATTTTTATCCTTATTTCTGTTATTATTATCATTATAACTATTACTTTCAACCTTATTACTATTATTATTATCGTAATAACTCTTATTTTTATCCTTATTTCTATTCTTATTATCGTAATAACTCTTATTTTTATCCTTATAACTATTATTATTATCGTAATAACTCTTATTTTTGTCCTTATACCTATTTTATCATCGTATTAACTCTCACTTTTATCCTTATTACTATTATTATTATCGTAACAACTCTTATTTTTATCCTTATTACTATTATTATTATCGTAATAACTCTTATTTTCATCCTTATTTCTATTATTATTATCATTATAACCATTACTTTCAGCCATATTCCTATTTTAATTATGTAATAACTCTTATTTTTATCCTTATTACTATTATTATTATCGTAATAACTCTTATTTTTATCCTTATTTCTATTATTATTATCGTAATAACTCTTATTTTTATCCTTATAACTATTATTATTATCGTAATAACTCTTATTTTTGTCCTTATTCCTATTTTTATTATGGTATTAACTCTTACTTTTATCCTTATTACTATTATTATTATCGTAATAACTCTTATTTTTATCCTTATTTCTATTTTTATTATCATTATAACTATTACTTTCAGCCATATTCCTATGTTTATTATGTAATAACTCTTATTTTTATCCTTATTTCTATTCTCATTATCGTAATAACTGTTATTTTTATCCTTATAACTATTATTATTATCGTAATAACTCTTATTTTTGTCCTTATTCCTATTTTATCATCGTATTAACTCTCACTTTTACCCTAATTACTATTATTATTATCGTAACAACTCTTACTTTTATCCTTATTTCTATTATTGTTATCGTAATAACTCTTATTCTTATCCTTATTTCTGTTATTATTATCGTAATAACTCCTATTTTTATCCTTATAACTATTATTATTATCGTAATAACTCTTATTTTTATCCTCATTTCTGTTATTATTATCATTATAAATATTACTTTCAGCCATATTCCTATTTTTATTATGTAATAACTCTTATTTTTATCCTTCTTTCTATTATTATTATCGCAATAACTCTTATTTTTATCCTAATTTCTGTTATTATTATCATTATAACTATTACTTTCAGCCATATTCCTATTTTTATTATGTAACAACTCTTATTTTTATCCTTATTTCTATTATTATTGTCATTATAACTATTACTTTCAGCCATATTCCTATGTTTATTATGTAATAACTCTTATTTTTATCCTTATTTCTATTCTTATTATCATCATAACCATTATTTTCAGCCTTATTCCTATTTTTATTATGTAATAACTCTTATATTTATCCTTATTTCTGTTATTATTATCATTATAACTATCACTTTCAGCCACATTTCTATTTTTATTATGTAATAACTCTTATTTTTATCCTTATTTCTATTATGGTTATCGTAATAACGCTTATTTTTATCCTTATAACTATTATTATTATCGTATTAACTCTTATTTTTGTCCTTATTCCTATTTTATCATCTTATTAACTCTTACTTTTATCCTTATTACTATTATTATTATCGTAATAACTCTTATTTTTATCCTTATTACTATTATTATTATCGTAACAACTCTTATTTTTATCCTTATTCCTATTATTGTTATCGCAATAACTCTTATTTTTATCCTTATTTCTGTTATTATTATCATTGTAACTATTACTTTCAACCTTATTACTATTATTATTATCGTAATAACTCTTATTTTTGTCCTTATTCCTATTGTATCATCGTATTAACTCTCACTTTTATCCTTATTACTATTATTATTATCGTAATAACTCTGATTTTTTATCCTTATTTCTGTTATTATAATCATTGTAACTATTACTTTCAACCTTATTACTATTATTATTATCGTAATAACTATTATTTTTATCCTTATTTCTTTTCTTATTATCGTAATAACTCTTATTTTTATCCTTATAACTATTATTATTATCGTAATAACTCTTATTTTTGTCCTTATTCCTATTGTATCATCGTATTAACTCTCACTTTTATCCTTATTACTATTATTATTATCGTAATAACTCTTATTTTTATCCTTATTCCTATTATTGTAATCGTAATAACTCTTATTCTTATCCTTATTTCTATTATTATTATCGTAATAACTCCTATTTTTATCCTTATAACTATTATTATTATCGTAATAACTCTTATTTTTGTCCTTATTCCTATTGTATCATCGTATTAACTCTCACTTTTATCCTTATTACTATTATTATTATCGTAATAACTCTGATTTTTATCCTTATTTCTGTTATTATTATCATTGTAACTATTACTTTCAACCTTATAACTATTATTATTATCGTAATAACTCTTATTTTTATCCTTATTTCTGTTATTATTATAATTATAACTATTACTTTCAGCCACATTCCTATTTTTATTATGTAATAACTCTTATTTTTATCCTTATTTCTATTATGGTTATCGTAATAACGCTTATTTTTATCCTTATAACTATTATTATTATCGTATTAACTCTTATTTTTGTCCTTATTCCTATTTTATCATCTTATTAACTCTTACTTTTATCCTTATTACTATTATTATTATCGTAATAACTCTTATTTTTATCCTTATTACTATTATTATTATCGTAACAACTCTTATTTTTATCCTTATTCCTATTATGGTTATCGTAATACTCTTATTCTTATCCTTATTTCTATTATTATTATCGTAATAACTCCTATTTTTATCCTTATATCTATTATTATTATCGTAATAACTCTTATTTTTATCCTTATTTCTGTTATTATTATCGTTATAACTATTACTTTCAACCTTATTACTATTATTATTATCGTAATAACTCTTATTTTTATCCTTATTTCTATTCTTATTATCGTAATAACTCTTATTTTTATCCTTATAACTATTATTATTATCGTAATAACTTTTATTTTTGTCCTTATTCCTATTTTATCATCGTATTAACTCTCACTTTTATCCTTATTACTATTATTATTATCGTAACAACTCTTATTTTTATCCTTATTACTATTATTATTATCGTAATAACTCTTATTTTTATCCTTATTTCTATTATGGTTATCGTAATAACGCTTATTTTTATCCTTATAACTATTATTATTATCGTATTAACTCTTATTTTTGTCCTTATTCCTATTTTATTATCTTATTAACTCTTACTTTTATCCTTATTACTATTATTATTATCGTAATAACTCTTATTTTATCCTTATTACTATTATTATTATCGTAACAACTCTTATTTTTATCCTTATTCCTATTATGGTTATCGTAATAACTCTTATTCTTATCCTTATTTCTATTATTATTATCGTAATAACTCCTATTTTTATCCTTATAACTATTATTATTATCGTAATAACTCTTATTTTTATCCTCATTTCTGTTATTATTATCATTATAACTATTACTTTCAGCCATATTCCTATTTTTATTATGTAATAACTCTTATTTTTATCCTTATTTCTGTTATTATTATCATTATAACTATTACTTTCAGCCTTATTACTATTATTATTATCGTAATAACTCTTATTTTTATCCTTATTTCTATTCTTATTATCGTAATAACTCTTATTTTTATCCTTATTACTATTATTATTATCGTAATAACTCTTATTTTCATCCTTATTTCTATTATTATTATCATTATAACTATTACTTTCAGCCATATTCCTATTTTTATTATGTAATAACTCTTATTTTTATCCTTATTACTACTATTATTATCGTAATAACTCTTATTTTTATCCTTATTTCTATTATTATTATCGTAATAACTCTTATTTTTATCCTTGTAACTATTATTATTATCGTATTAACTCTTATTTTTGTCCTTATTCCTATTTTATCATCGTATTAACTCTTACTTTTATCCTTATTACTATTATTATTATCGTAATAACTCTTATTTTTATCCTTATTTCTATTATTATTATCGTAATAACTCTTATTTTTATCCTTGTAACTATTATTATTATCGTATTAACTCTTATTTTTGTCCTTATTCCTATTTTATCATCTTATTAACTCTTACTTTTATCCTTATTACTATTATTATTATCGTAATAACTCTTATTTTTATCCTTATTACTATTATTATTATCGTAATAACTCTTATTTTCATCCTTATTTCTATTATTATTATCATTATAACTATTACTTTCAGCCATATTCCTATTTTTATTATGTAATAACCCTTATTTTTATCCTTATTACTATTATTATTATCGTAATAAATCTTATTTTTATCCTTATTACTATTATTATTATCGTAATAACTCTTATTTTTATCCTTATTACTATTATTATTATCGTAACAACTCTTATTTTTATCCTTATTCCTATTATTGTTATCGCAATAACTCTTATTTTTATCCTTATTTCTGTTATTATTATCATTGTAACTATTACTTTGAACCTTATTACTATTATTATTATCGTAATAACTCTTATTTTTGTCCTTATTCCTATTGTATCATCGTATTAACTCTCACTTTTATCCTTATTACTATTATTATTATCGTAATAACTCTGATTTTTATCCTTATTTCTGTTATTATTATCATTGTAACTATTACTTTCAACCTTATTACTATTATTATTATCGTAATAACTATTATTTTTATCCTTATTTCTTTTCTTATTATCGTAATAACTCTTATTTTTATCCTTATAACTATTATTATTATCGTAATAACTCTTATTCTTGTCCTTATTCCTATTGTATCATCGTATTAACTCTCACTTTTATCCTTATTACTATTATTATTATCGTAATAACTCTTATTTTTATCCTTATTCCTATTATTGTAATCGTAATAACTCTTATTCTTATCCTTATTTCTATTATTATTATCGTAATAACTCCTATTTTTATCCTTATAACTATTATTATTATCGTAATAACTCTTATTTTTGTCCTTATTCCTATTGTATCATCGTATTAACTCTCACTTTTATCCTTATTACTATTATTATTATCGTAATAACTCTGATTTTTATCCTTATTTCTGTTATTATTATCATTGTAACTATTACTTTCAACCTTATAACTATTATTATTATCGTAATAACTCTTATTTTTATCCTTATTTCTGTTATTATTATAATTATAACTATTACTTTCAGCCACATTCCTATTTTTATTATGTAATAACTCTTATTTTTATCCTTATTTCTATTATGGTTATCGTAATAACGCTTATTTTTATCCTTATAACTATTATTATTATCGTATTATCTCTTATTTTTGTCCTTATTCCTATTTTATCATCTTATTAACTCTTACTTTTATCCTTATTACTATTATTATTATCGTAATAACTCTTATTTTTATCCTTATTACTATTATTATTATCGTAACAACTCTTATTTTTATCCTTATTCCTATTATGGTTATCGTAATAACTCTTATTCTTATTCTTATTTCTATTATTATTATCGTAATAACTCCTATTTTTATCCTTATAACTATTATTATTATCGTAATAACTCTTATTTTTATCCTCATTTCTGTTATTATTATCATTATAACTATTACTTTCAGCCATATTCCTATTTTTATTATGTAATAACTCTTATTTTTATCCTTCTTTCTATTATTATTATCGCAATAACTCTTATTTTTATCCTTATTTCTGTTATTATTATCATTATAACTATTACTTTCAGCCTTATTACTATTATTATTATCGTAATAACTCTTATTTTAATCCTTATTTCTATTCTTATTATCGTAATAACTCTTATTTTTATCCTTATAACTATTATTATTATCGTAATAACTCTTATTTTTGTCCTTATTCCTATTTTATCATCGTATTAACTCTCACTTTTATCCTTATTACTATTATTATTGTCGTAACAACTCTTATTTTTATCCTTATTACTATTATTATTATCGTAATAACTCTTATTTTCATCCTTATTTCTATTATTATTATCATTATAACTATTACCTTCAGCCATATTCCTAT
The DNA here is from genome assembly GCA_945859595.2 of Megachile willughbiella. Classification (NCBI taxonomy): domain Eukaryota; kingdom Metazoa; phylum Arthropoda; class Insecta; order Hymenoptera; family Megachilidae; genus Megachile; species Megachile willughbiella. The sequence continues at coordinate 13,782 of CAMAOD020000222.1, read as the reverse complement.
TTTTATTATGTAATAACTCTTATTTTTATCCTTATTACTACTATTATTATCGTAATAACTCTTATTTTTATCCTTATTTCTATTATTATTATCGTAATAACTCTTATTTTTATCCTTGTAACTATTATTATTATCGTATTAACTATTATTTTTGTCCTTATTCCTATTTTATCATCTTATTAACTCTTACTTTTATCCTTATTACTATTATTATTATCGTAATAACTCTTATTTTCATCCTTATTTCTATTATTATTATCATTATAACTATTACTTTCAGCCATATTCCTATTTTTATTATGTAATAACCCTTATTTTTATCCTTATTACTATTATTATTATCGTAATAACTCTTATTTTTATCCTTATTACTATTATTATTATCGTAATAACTCTTATTTTTATCCTTCTTCTATTATTATTATCGCAATAACTCTTATTTTTATCCTAATTTCTGTTATTATTATCATTATAACTATTACTTTCAGCCTTATTCCTATTTTTATTATGTAATAACTCTTATTTTTATCCTTATTTCTGTTATTATTATCATTATAACTATTACTTTCAGCCACATTCCTATTTTTATTATGTAATAACTCTTATTTTTATCCTTATTTCTATTATTGTTATCGTAATAACTCTTATTCTTATCCTTATTTCTATTATTATTATCGTAATAACTCCTATTTTTATCCTTATATCTATTATTATTATCGTAATAACTCTTATTTTTATCCTCATTTCTGTTATTATTATCATTATAACTATTACTTTCAGCCATATTCTTATTTTTATTATGTAACAACTCTTATTTTTATCCTTATTTCTATTATTATTGTCATTATAACTATTACTTTCAGCCATATTCCTATGTTTATTATGTAATAACTCTTATTTTTATCCTTATTTCTATTCTTATTATCATTATAACCATTATTTTCAGCCTTATTCCTATTTTTATTATGTAATAACTCTTATTTTTATCCTTATTTCTGTTATTATTATCATTATAACTATGACTTTCAGCCACATTCCTATTTTTATTATGTAATAACTCTTATTTTTATCCTTATTTCTATTATGGTTATCGTAATAACGCTTATTTTTATCCTTATATCTATTATTATTATCGTATTAACTCTTATTTTTGTCCTTATTCCTATTTTATCATCTTATTAACTCTTACTTTCATCCTTATTACTATTATTATTATCGTAACAACTCTTATTTTTATCCTTATAACTATTATTATTATCGTAATAACTCTTATTTTTGTCCTTATTCCTATTTTTATTATGGTATTAACTCTTACTTTTATCCTTATTACTATTATTATTATCGTAATAACTCTTATTTTTATCCTTATTTCTATTTTTATTATCATTATAACTATTACTTTCAGCCATATTCCTATGTTTATTATGTAATAACTCTTATTTTTATCCTTATTTCTATTCTCATTATCATAATAACTGTTATTTTTATCCTTATAACTATTATTATTATCGTAATAACTCTTATTTTTATCCTCATTTCTGTTATTATTATCATTATAAATATTACTTTCAGCATATTCCTATTTTTATTATGTAATAACTCTTATTTTTATCCTTCTTTCTATTATTATTATCGCAATAACTCTTATTTTTATCCTAATTTCTGTTATTATTATCATTATAACTATTACTTTCAGCCTTATTCCTATTTTTATTATGTAATAACTCTTATTTTTATCCTTATTTCTGTTATTATTATCATTATAACTATTACTTTCAGCCACATTCCTATTTTTATTATGTAATAACTCTTATTTTTATCCTTATTTCTTTTATTGTTATCGTAATAACTCTTATTCTTATCCTTATTTCTATTATTATTATCGTAATAACTCCTATTTTTATCCTTATAACTATTATTATTATCGTAATAACTCTTATTTTTATCCTCATTTCTGTTATTATTATCATTATAACTATTACTTTCAGCCATATTCCTATTTTTATTATGTAACAACTCTTATTTTTATCCTTATTTCTATTATTATTGTCATTATAACTATTACTTTCAGCCATATTCCTATGTTTATTATGTAATAACTCTTATTTTTATCCTTATTTATATTCTTATTATCATCATAACTATTACTTTCAGCCTTATTCCTATTTTTATTATGTAATAACTCTTATTTTTATCCTTATTTCTGTTATTATTATCATTATAACTATGACTTTCAGCCACATTCCTATTTTTATTATGTAATAACTCTTATTTTTATCCTTATTTCTATTATTGTTATCGTAATAACTCTTATTCTTATCCTTATTTCTATTATTATTATCGTATTAAATCTTATTTTTGTCCTTATTCCTATTTTATCATCTTATTAACTCTTACTTTCATCCTTATTACTATTATTATTATCGTTATAACTCTTATTTTTATCCTTATTACTATTATTATTATCGTAACAACTCTTATTTTTATCCTTATTCCTATTATTGTTATCGCAATAACTCTTATTTTTATCCTTATTTCTGTTATTATTATCATTGTAACTATTACTTTCAACCTTATTACTATTATTATTATCGTAATAACTCTTATTTTCATCCTTATTTCTATTATTATTATCATTATAACTATTACTTTCAGCCTTATTCCTCTTTTTATTATGTAATAACTCTTATTTTTATCCTTATTTCTGTTATTATTATCATTATAACTATTACTTTCAGCCACATTCCTATTTTTATTATGTAATAACTCTTATTTTTATCCTTATTTCTATTATTGTTATCGTAATAACTCTTATTCTTATCCTTATTTCTATTATTATTATTGTAATAACTCTTATTTTTATCCTCATTTCTGTTATTATTATCATTATAACTATTACTTTCAGCCATATTCCTATTTTTATTATGTAATAACTCTTATTTTTATCCTTCTTTCTATTATTATTATCGCAAGAACTCTTATTTTTATCCTTATTTCTGTTATTATTATCATTATAACTATTACTTTCAACCTTATTACTATTATTATTATCGTAATAACTCTTATTTTTATCCTTATTTCTATTCTTATTATCGTAATAACTCTTATTTTTATCCTTATAACTATTATTATTATCGTAATAACTTTTATTTTTATCCTCATTTCTGTTATTATTATCATTATAACTATTACTTTCAGCCATATTCCTATTTTTATTATGTAATAACTCTTATTTTTATCCTTCTTTCTATTATTATTATCGCAATAACTCTTATTTTTATCCTTATTTCTGTTATTATTATCATTATAACTATTACTTTCAGCCTTATTACTATTATTATTATCGTAATAACTCTTATTTTAATCCTTATTTCTATTCTTATTATCGTAATAACTCTTATTTTTATCCTTATAACTATTATTATTATCGTAATAACTCTTATTTTTGTCCTTATTCCTATTTTATCATCGTATTAACTCTCACTTTTATCCTTATTACTATTATTATTGTCGTAACAACTCTTATTTTTATCCTTATTACTATTATTATTATCGTAATAACTCTTATTTTCATCCTTATTTCTATTATTATTATCATTATAACTATTACCTTCAGCCATATTCCTATTTTTATTATGTAATAACTCTTATTTTTATCCTTATTACTACTATTATTATCGTAATAACTCTTATTTTTATCCTTATTTCTATTATGGTTATCGTAATAACGCTTATTTTTATCCTTATAACTATTATTATTATCGTATTATCTCTTATTTTTGTCCTTATTCCTATTTTATCATCTTATTAACTCTTACTTTTATCCTTATTACTATTATTATTATCGTAATAACTCTTATTTTTATCCTTATTACTATTATTATTATCGTAACAACTCTTATTTTTATCCTTATTCCTATTATGGTTATCGTAATAACTCTTATTCTTATTCTTATTTCTATTATTATTATCGTAATAACTCCTATTTTTATCCTTATAACTATTATTATTATCGTAATAACTCTTATTTTTATCCTCATTTCTGTTATTATTATCATTATAACTATTACTTTCAGCCATATTCCTATTTTTATTATGTAATAACTCTTATTTTTATCCTTCTTTCTATTATTATTATCGCAATAACTCTTATTTTTATCCTTATTTCTGTTATTATTATCATTATAACTATTACTTTCAGCCTTATTACTATTATTATTATCGTAATAACTCTTATTTTAATCCTTATTTCTATTCTTATTATCGTAATAACTCTTATTTTTATCCTTATAACTATTATTATTATCGTAATAACTCTTATTTTTGTCCTTATTCCTATTTTATCATCGTATTAACTCTCACTTTTATCCTTATTACTATTATTATTGTCGTAACAACTCTTATTTTTATCCTTATTACTATTATTATTATCGTAATAACTCTTATTTTCATCCTTATTTCTATTATTATTATCATTATAACTATTACCTTCAGCCATATTCCTATTTTTATTATGTAATAACTCTTATTTTTATCCTTATTACTACTATTATTATCGTAATAACTCTTATTTTTATCCTTATTTCTATTATTATTATCGTAATAACTCTTATTTTTATCCTTGTAACTATTATTATTATCGTATTAACTATTATTTTTGTCCTTATTCCTATTTTATCATCTTATTAACTCTTACTTTTATCCTTATTACTATTATTATTATCGTAATAACTCTTATTTTCATCCTTATTTCTATTATTATTATCATTATAACTATTACTTTCAGCCATATTCCTATTTTTATTATGTAATAACCCTTATTTTTATCCTTATTACTATTATTATTATCGTAATAACTCTTATTTTTATCCTTATTACTATTATTATTATCGTAATAACTCTTATTCTTATCCTTATTTCTATTATTATTATCGTAATAACTCCTATTTTTATCCTTATATCTATTATTATTATCGTAATAACTCTTATTTTTATCCTCATTTCTGTTATTATTATCATTATAACTATTACTTTCAGCCATATTCTTATTTTTATTATGTAACAACTCTTATTTTTATCCTTATTTCTATTATTATTGTCATTATAACTATTACTTTCAGCCATATTCCTATGTTTATTATGTAATAACTCTTATTTTTATCCTTATTTCTATTCTTATTATCATTATAACCATTATTTTCAGCCTTATTCCTATTTTTATTATGTAATAACTCTTATTTTTATCCTTATTTCTGTTATTATTATCATTATAACTATGACTTTCAGCCACATTCCTATTTTTATTATGTAATAACTCTTATTTTTATCCTTATTTCTATTATGGTTATCGTAATAACGCTTATTTTTATCCTTATATCTATTATTATTATCGTATTAACTCTTATTTTTGTCCTTATTCCTATTTTATCATCTTATTAACTCTTACTTTCATCCTTATTACTATTATTATTATCGTAACAACTCTTATTTTTATCCTTATAACTATTATTATTATCGTAATAACTCTTATTTTTGTCCTTATTCTATTTTTATTATGGTATTAACTCTTACTTTTATCCTTATTACTATTATTATTATCGTAATAACTCTTATTTTTATCCTTATTTCTATTTTTATTATCATTATAACTATTACTTTCAGCCATATTCCTATGTTTATTATGTAATAACTCTTGTTTTTATCCTTATTTCTATTCTCATTATCATAATAACTGTTATTTTTATCCTTATAACTATTATTATTATCGTAATAACTCTTATTTTTATCCTCATTTCTGTTATTATTATCATTATAAATATTACTTTCAGCCATATTCCTATTTTTATTATGTAATAACTCTTATTTTTATCCTTCTTTCTATTATTATTATCGCAATAACTCTTATTTTTATCCTAATTTCTGTTATTATTATCATTATAACTATTACTTTCAGCCTTATTCCTATTTTTATTATGTAATAACTCTTATTTTTATCCTTATTTCTGTTATTATTATCATTATAACTATTACTTTCAGCCACATTCCTATTTTTATTATGTAATAACTCTTATTTTTATCCTTATTTCTTTTATTGTTATCGTAATAACTCTTATTCTTATCCTTATTTCTATTATTATTATCGTAATAACTCCTATTTTTATCCTTATAACTATTATTATTATCGTAATAACTCCTATTTTTATCCTTATATCTATTATTATTATCGTAATAACTCTTATTTTTATCCTCATTTCTGTTATTATTATCATTATAACTATTACTTTCAGCCATATTCTTATTTTTATTATGTAACAACTCTTATTTTTATCCTTATTTCTATTATTATTGTCATTATAACTATTACTTTCAGCCATATTCCTATGTTTATTATGTAATAACTCTTATTTTTATCCTTATTTCTATTCTTATTATCATCATAACTATTACTTTCAGCCTTATTCCTATTTTTATTATGTAATAACTCTTATTTTTATCCTTATTTCTGTTATTATTATCATTATAACTATGACTTTCAGCCACATTCCTATTTTTATTATGTAATAACTCTTATTTTTATCCTTATTTCTATTATTGTTATCGTAATAACTCTTATTCTTATCCTTATTTCTATTATTATTATCGTATTAACTCTTATTTTTGTCCTTATTCCTATTTTATCATCTTATTAACTCTTACTTTCATCCTTATTACTATTATTATTATCGTTATAACTCTTATTTTTATCCTTATTACTATTATTATTATCGTAACAACTCTTATTTTTATCCTTATTCCTATTATTGTTATCGCAATAACTCTTATTTTTATCCTTATTTCTGTTATTATTATCATTGTAACTATTACTTTCAACCTTATTACTATTATTATTATCGTAATAACTCTTATTTTCATCCTTATTTCTATTATTATTATCATTATAACTATTACTTTCAGCCTTATTCCTCTTTTTATTATGTAATAACTCTTATTTTTATCCTTATTTCTGTTATTATTATCATTATAACTATTACTTTCAGCCACATTCCTATTTTTATTATGTAATAACTCTTATTTTTATCCTTATTTCTATTATTGTTATCGTAATAACTCTTATTCTTATCCTTATTTCTATTATTATTATTGTAATAACTCTTATTTTTATCCTCATTTCTGTTATTATTATCATTATAACTATTACTTTCAGCCATATTCCTATTTTTATTATGTAATAACTCTTATTTTTATCCTTCTTTCTATTATTATTATCGCAAGAACTCTTATTTTTATCCTTATTTCTGTTATTATTATCATTATAACTATTACTTTCAACCTTATTACTATTATTATTATCGTAATAACTCTTATTTTTATCCTTATTTCTATTCTTATTATCGTAATAACTCTTATTTTTATCCTTATAACTATTATTATTATCGTAATAACTTTTATTTTTGTCCTTATTCCTATTTTATCATCGTATTAACTCTCACTTTTATCCTTATTACTATTATTATTATCGTAACAACTCTTATTTTTATCCTTATTACTATTATTATTATCGTAATAACTCTTACTTTTATCCTTATTACTATTATTATTATCGTAATAACTCTTATTTTTATCCTTATTTCTATTTTTATTATCATTATAACTATTACTTTCAGCCATATTCCTATGTTTATTATGTAATAACTCTTATTTTTATCCTTATTTCTATTCTCATTATCATAATAACTGTTATTTTTATCCTTATAACTATTATTATTATCGTAATAACTCTTATTTTTATCCTCATTTCTGTTATTATTATCATTATAAATATTACTTTCAGCCATATTCCTATTATTATTATCATTATAACTATTACTTTCAGCCATATTCCTATTTTTATTATGTAATAACCCTTATTTTTATCCTTATTACTATTATTATTATCGTAATAACTCTTATTTTTATCCTTATTACTATTATTATTATCGTAATAACTCTTATTTTTATCCTTCTTCTATTATTATTATCGCAATAACTCTTATTTTTATCCTAATTTCTGTTATTATTATCATTATAACTATTACTTTCAGCCTTATTCCTATTTTTATTATGTAATAACTCTTATTTCTATCCTTATTTCTGTTATTATTATCATTATAACTATTACTTTCAGCCACATTCCTATTTTTATTATGTAATAACTCTTATTTTTATCCTTATTTCTATTATTGTTTATCGTAATAACTCTTATTCTTATCCTTATTTCTATTATTATTATCGTAATAACTCCTATTTTTATCCTTATATCTATTATTATTATCGTAATAACTCTTATTTTTATCCTCATTTCTGTTATTATTATCATTATAACTATTACTTTCAGCCATATTCTTATTTTTATTATGTAACAACTCTTATTTTTATCCTTATTTCTATTATTATTGTCATTATAACTATTACTTTCAGCCATATTCCTATGTTTATTATGTAATAACTCTTATTTTTATCCTTATTTCTATTCTTATTATCATTATAACCATTATTTTCAGCCTTATTCCTATTTTTATTATGTAATAACTCTTATTTTTATCCTTATTTCTGTTATTATTATCATTGTAACTATTACTTTCAACCTTATTACTATTATTATTTATCGTAATAACTCTTATTTTCATCCTTATTTCTATTATTATTATCATTATAACTATTACTTTCAGCCTTATTCCTCTTTTTATTATGTAATAACTCTTATTTTTATCCCGTATTTCTGTTATTATTATCATTATAACTATTACTTTCAGCCACATTCCTATTTTTATTATGTAATAACTCTTATTTTTATCCTTATTTCTATTATTGTTATCGTAATAACTCTTATTCTTATCCTTATTTCTATTATTATTATTGTAATAACTCTTATTTTTATCCTCATTTCTGTTATTATTATCATTATAACTATTACTTTCAGCCATATTCCTATTTTTATTATGTAATAACTCTTATTTTTATCCTTCTTTCTATTATTATTATCGCAAGAACTCTTATTTTTATCCTTATTTCTGTTATTATTATCATTATAACTATTACTTTCAACCTTATTACTATTATTATTATCGTAATAACTCTTATTTTTATCCTTATTTCTATTCTTATTATCGTAATAACTCTTATTTTTATCCTTATAACTATTATTATTATCGTAATAACTTTTATTTTTGTCCTTATTCCTATTTTATCATCGTATTAACTCTCACTTTTATCCTTATTACTATTATTATTATCGTAACAACTCTTATTTTTATCCTTATTACTATTATTATTATCGTAATAACTCTTATTTTTATCCTTATTTCTATTATTATTATCGTAATAACTCTTATTTTTATCCTTATAACTATTATTATTATCGTAATAACTCTTATTTTTGTCCTTATTCCTATTTTTATTATGGTATTAACTCTACTTTTATCCTTATTACTATTATTATTATCGTAATAACTCTTATTTTTATCCTTATTTCTATTTTTATTATCATTATAACTATTACTTTCAGCCATATTCCTATGTTTATTATGTAATAACTCTTATTTTTATCCTTATTTCTATTCTCATTATCATAATAACTGTTATTTTTATCCTTATAACTATTATTATTATCGTAATAACTCTTATTTTTATCCTCATTTCTGTTATTATTATCATTATAAATATTACTTTCAGCCATATTCCTATTTTTATTATGTAATAACTCTCATTTTTATCCTTCTTTCTATTATTATTATCGCAATAACTCTTATTTTTATCCTAATTTCTGTTATTATTATCATTATAACTATTACTTTCAGCCTTATTCCTATTTTTATTATGTAATAACTCTTATTTTTATCCTTATTTCTATTATGGTTATCGTAATAACGCTTATTTTTATCCTTATAACTATTATTATTATCGTATTAACTCTTATTTTTGTCCTTATTCCTATTTTATCATCTTATTAACTCTTACTTTTATCCTTATTACTATTATTATTATCGTAATAACTCTTATTTTTATCCTTATTACTATTATTATTATCGTAACAACTCTTATTTTTATCCTTATTCCTATTATTGTTATCGCAATAACTCTTATTTTTATCCTTATTTCTGTTATTATTATCATTGTAACTATTACTTTCAACCTTATTACTATTATTATTATCGTAATAACTCTTATTTTTGTCCTTATTCCTATTGTATCATCGTATTAACTCTCACTTTTATCCTTATTACTATTATTATTATCGTAATAACACTGATTTTTATCCTTATTTCTGTTATTATTATCATTGTAACTATTACTTTCAACCTTATTACTATTATTATTATCGTAATAACTATTATTTTTATCCTTATTTCTTTTCTTATTATCGTAATAACTCTTATTTTTATCCTTATAACTATTATTATTATCGTAATAACTCTTATTTTTGTCCTTATTCCTATTGTATCATCGTATTAACTCTCACTTTTATCCTTATTACTATTATTATTATCGTAATAACTCTTATTTTTATACTTATTCCTATTATTGTAATCGTAATAACTCTTATTCTTATCCTTATTTCTATTATTATTATCGTAATAACTCCTATTTTTATCCTTATAACTATTATTATTATCGTAATAACTCTTATTTTTGTCCTTATTCCTATTGTATCATCGTATTAACTCTCACTTTTATCCTTATTACTATTATTATTATCGTAATAACTCTGATTTTTATCCTTATTTCTGTTATTATTATCATTGTAACTATTACTTTCAACCTTATAACTATTATTATTATCGTAATAACTCTTATTTTTATCCTTATTTCTGTTATTATTATAATTATAACTATTACTTTCAGCCACATTCCTATTTTTATTATGTAATAACTCTTATTTTTATCCTTTATTTCTATTATGGTTATCGTAATAACGCTTATTTTTATCCTTATAACTATTATTATTATCGTATTAACTCTTATTTTTGTCCTTATTCCTATTTTATCATCTTATTAACTCTTACTTTTATCCTTATTACTATTATTATTATCGTAATAACTCTTATTTTTATCCTTATTACTATTATTATTATCGTAACAACTCTTATTTTTATCCTTATTCCTATTATGGTTATCGTAATAACTCTTATTCTTATCCTTATTTCTATTATTATTATCGTAATAACTCCTATTTTTATCCTTATAACTATTATTATTATCGTAATAACTCTTATTTTTATCCTCATTTCTGTTATTATTATCATTATAACTATTACTTTCAGCCATATTCCTATTTTTATTATGTAATAACTCTTATTTTTATCCTTCTTTCTATTATTATTATCGCAATAACTCTTATTTTTATCCTTATTTTCTGTTATTATTATCATTATAACTATTACTTTCAGCCTTATTACTATTATTATTATCGTAATAACTCTTATTTTTTATCCTTATTTCTATTCTTATTATCGTAATAACTCTTATTTTTATCCTTATAACTATTATTATTATCGTAATAACTCTTATTTTCGTCCTTATTCCTATTTTATCATCGTATTAACTCTCACTTTATCCTTATTACTATTATTATTATCGTAACAACTCTTATTTTTATCCTTATTACTATTATTATTATCGTAATAACTCTTATTTTCATCCTTATTTCTATTATTATTATCATTATAACTATTACTTTCAGCCATATTCCTATTTTTATTATGTAATAACTCTTATTTTTATCCTTATTACTACTATTATTATCGTAATAACTCTTATTTTTATCCTTATTTCTATTATTATTATCGTAATAACTCTTATTTTTATCCTTGTAACTATTATTATTATCGTATTAACTCTTATTTTTGTCCTTATTCCTATTTTATCATCGTATTAACTCTTACTTTTATCCTTATTACTATTATTATTATCGTAATAACTCTTATTTTTATCCTTATTTCTATTATTATTATCATTATAACCATTATTTTCAGCCTTATTCCTATTTTTATTATGTAACAACTCTTATTTTTATCCTTATTTCTATTATTATTGTCATTATAACTATTACTTTCAGCCATATTCCTATGTTTATTATGTAATAACTCTTATTTTTATCCTTATTTCTATTCTTATTATCATTATATCCATTATTTTCTGCCTTATTCCTATTTTTATTATGTAATATCTCTTATTTTTATCCTTATTTCTGTTATTATTATCATTATAACTATTACTTTCAGCCACATTCCTATTTTTATTATGTAATAACTCTTATTTTTATCCTTATTTCTATTATGGTTATCGTAATAAACGCTTATTTTTATCCTTATAACTATTATTATTATCGTATTAACTCTTATTTTTGTCCTTATTCCTATTTTATCATCTTATTAACTCTTACTTTTATCCTTATTACTATTATTATTATCGTAATAACTCTTATTTTTATCCTTATTACTATTATTATTATCGTAATAACTCTTATTTTCATCCTTATTTCTATTATTATTATCATTATAACTATTACTTTCAGCCATATTCCTATTTTTATTATGTAATAACTCTTATTTTTATCCTTATTTCTGTTATTATTATCATTATAACTATTACTTTCAGCCACATTCCTATTTTTATTATGTAATAACTCTTATTTTTATCCTTATTTCTATTATTGTTATCGTAATAACTCTTATTCTTATCCTTATTTCTATTATTATTATCGTAATAACTCCTATTTTTATCCTTATATCTATTATTATTATCGTAATAACTCTTATTTTTATCCTCATTTCTGTTATTATTATCATTATAACTATTACTTTCAGCCATATTCTTATTTTTATTATGTAACAACTCTTATTTTTATCCTTATTTCTATTATTATTGTCGTTATAACTATTACTTTCAGCCATATTCCTATGTTTATTATGTAATAACTCTTATTTTTATCCTTATTTCTATTCTTATTATCATTATAACCATTATTTTCAGCCTTATTCCTATTTTTTATTATGTAATAACTCTTATTTTTATCCTTATTTCTGTTATTATTATCATTATAACTATGACTTTCAGCCACATTCCTATTTTTATTATGTAATAACTCTTATTTTTATCCTTATTTCTATTATGGTTATCGTAATAACGCTTATTTTTATCCTTATATCTATTATTATGATCGTATTAACTCTTATTTTTGTCCTTATTCCTATTTTATCATCTTATTAACTCTTACTTTCATCCTTATTACTATTATTATTATCGTTATAACTCTTATTTTTATCCTTATTACTATTATTATTATCGTAACAACTCTTATTTTTATCCTTATTCCTATTATTGTTATCGCAATAACTCTTATTTTTATCCTTATTTCTGTTATTATTATCATTGTAACTATTACTTTCAACCTTATTACTATTATTATTATCGTAATAACTCTTATTTTCATCCTTATTTCTATTATTATTATCATTATAACTATTACTTTCAGCCTTATTCCTATTTTTATTATGTAATAACTCTTATTTTTATCCTTATTTCTGTTATTATTATCATTATAACTATTACTTTCAGCCACATTCCTATTTTTATTATGTAATAACTCTTATTTTTATCCTTATTTCTATTATTGTTATCGTAATAACTCTTATTCTTATCCTTATTTCTATTATTATTATTGTAATAACTCTTATTTTTATCCTTATAACTATTATTATTATCGCAAGAACTCTTATTTTTATCCTTATTTCTGTTATTATT